>ML324631.1:0-12907 GCA_005239505.1 Nicotiana paniculata | reverse complement strand
GTTTTGCCACCACCAACAACAAATGAAGAATGAGAAATGAATAAATATCAACCAACCATTATAATGGTTGGTTGATATATATATATAATGGTTGGTTGATATTTATTCATTTCTCATTCTTCATTTGTTGTTGGTGGTGGCAAAACAAATGCCATTTTACTCTTTATTTACTTGGAAAAGAGGGTTAGGATTTGGTAGAAATGAATATCAAAAACCCAAGGCGTTAAACCTTACCTTATTTAATAGAATCGCGTAGGAATACGTGGGTTCTATTTGTCATAAATTGATTGTTCTTAATTGCAACTCTTTTATATTTGGAAAAATCATAAAGAGGAAATACTACCCAACTATTGAAAAATATTGGATAGTCATTTAGAAATCATTTGCATATTAAAGGACCTTTCATTAGAAATATATCATATTAACACCGATAGCATTACATTCTATTGAAGGGGACACAACGTTAGTTTCGTTAATCGAATTAATTACAATCTTACAGAATTATACTTGTCTTCATTTTACTCAATTACAACACTCTTTTTAGCTAACGGAATAGAATTACGATTTAAGTTATGTTTCACACTACTTAAGTAATATTTTTGCACCTATTTCATGTGTGATTCGACCCCAACCTAGTTGGGTTATTATATTTGACATCGACCGCTTTACACTATTTATTAAGGTGTAATTTGAGCGCATCAAATTTTGGCGCCGTTGTCGGGGAATACGGTTTTGAAATTACTAATTAGTGTGCACTTTAGTTTACATCTTTTTCTATTCCATCACACCTTGCTTGCTTTGCTTGGTGTGCTAGGTAAACATGGTCGATTATGAGAAGAAGAGAATCCCTTTGCGGATATTGAGGAATATATTGAGGATACCAACGCCATTGTCCCTCCACGAGTAGATGCTGCTACCTTCAAGGTAGAACATGGTCTAATCCTAATGCTCAAGGTAGAAGGGTTATTCAGAAACTCTACTAATGATGATCCAACGCAACACATTAGAAACTTCTTGGGGGTGTGTGCAATGCATAAGTAGAACAATGTGACAGATGATGCCCTGAGACTGCAGGTATTCAAATACTCATTAGCTGGAGAGGCGAGAAAATGGATTCAAAATCTACCTCCTCATTCTATACACTCTTGGCGTGAACTCGTCCGTGCTTTCTTAGCCAAATGGTTCCCACAAAGCAAGAAATCTGAGCTCAGAGATAAAATCTTTTTCTTCAAACAACTACCAGGAGTTACATGAGGCGTGGGACCGTTTCAAGTTATACTTAGTGAGGTCACCGAATCATGGTTTTCCGGATACAATTTTGTTGGAGAAATTTTACATGGGTTTGGATCCATTGAACCAATCTATAGCTAAAAATGCGGCAGATGGATCTTTCATGGACAAAACATTCCCAAGGATTACACAGATTCTAGACAAAATGGTTGAGCACAACCAAGCCTGGCACTCTGAAGATACCACTGGTGGAATTGCATACGGTACTCCCTCTCTATCCAACATGATTAAAGACAACCAAGAGAGAGACAAATTTATTTCTAGGATCGCCACAAACATTAATTTATTAACCAAGATGTTAACGGAAAGTCAGACAAAGAAAGTAAATGTTGTGGAAGACATGCAACCTATGGTGAATCAGGAATGCGAGGAAGAGAACTATGTCCATAATTCTCAAGGTGGTTATCGCCAACAAAATCAATGAAGTCCAAACCCGCAAGGGCAAGGCCATCAACATTGGTGCAATGATCAAGGTGGGTCAAGTCAAGGAAATTGGAGCAGCAACAACAACAACTATGCCAACCGGTGTTCAAACCCCTATGTTCCACCAAAAGGGAAATATTCTAACTCCTCTCATTATAAGGAAGGTTCTTCAAGTGAGTCTAAGTTGGAGGTCATTCTTGAAAATATATTATAAAATCAAGAAAGAGGCGACACTACAATGAAAAACATGGCCAAACTTGTGGGTCACACACCGCTTCTATACAAAAGCTTGAAATGCAAATGCGAGATTTGTCAAGAGAGCAAAATACAAAGCTAAAGGGAAAAATCATAAGTGACCCAATTTCCAACTCTAAAGTTAATGGGAGCAGTCCAACTTCTCATTTCATGGCAATCACCACGCGAAGCGGGAAGGTACTTCAAGGAGAAAATGAACAAGTAGTTGAAGTTGATGACCTTGAGCAAGAGGTTGAGGCACAAGTCGAAATGCCGATTGTTGTTGAAGTTCAAAAGCTCCCCAAAGAGGTGAAAGTCCAAGAAGCACACCATGATGAGTTAAAGGAAAAGGTGAAAGAGGCCCCAAAAGCTCTAGCACCAATTCCTCGACCTACCCCTCTGTTTCCTCAAAGACTTGTTAGGAGGGTGGATGATAGCAAGTTCGAGAAGTTTTATGACATTCTAAAGCAATTGTCGGTGAACATTCCATTCTTGGAAGCCTTCCAAGAGATGCCGGGATATGATAAATACTTAAAGTACTTGATAACTAAGAAAATATCCACAAAGAATGAAGTGGTGAGTGTGACTCACCGGGTTAGGTCCATTATTGCAACGACAACCGTCAAAAAGAAAGAAGACCCGGGAACATTCACCATCCCATGTACTATTGGTTTGCAAGATTTTGCAAGGGCACTTTGTGACAATGGGGCTAGCATTAACTTGATGCCTCTTGCTATTTACAGGCAAGCGGGGTTAAGCTTGCCGAGGCCTACAAGCATGATATTGCAAATGGCTGATCGTTCAATCAAAAGATCAGTGGGAATTGTTGATGATGTCCTAGTGGAAGTGGGAAAGTTCCTCCTTCCGCCGAATTTGTGATCCTTGATTGTGCCGTTGATAAAGAAATTCCTATCATATTGGGGAGGCCATTCCTTACTATCTGAAGAGCACTTATGGATTCAGAGCGAAATGAAATCAAGTTCCGAGTTAATGATGAAGAGGTCACCTTTCAAGAAAGTAAGGGTATGAAGTTGCCACATGCATATGAAGGAATCTCAGTCATTGATGTTGTTGATGAGGTAGAGGACGCAGGTGAGATGAAGATGGAAGAAGAGTTCCTAGGTGAGGCCTTGGCGGCGATATTGGTGAATTTTGTTGGTAAAGACATGGAGGGGTACATGGAAGTTGTGAATGCACTAGAAGGACGTGGGTCCTACACTTATGCACCAAAGAAGCTTTCTCTTGACTTAGAGAATAGAGCCCTCCCCCTCACCAAAAAGCCTTCAATTATTGAGCCACCACAACTTGAACTCAAGCCACTTCCACCACATTTGAGGTATAAATTTCTTGGCTCCAATGATACTTTACCTGTAATCATTTTTTCTTTGTTGAATGATGTGCATGTAGGTCACTTATTGAATTTCCTGAGGGAACACCAACAAGCCATTAGGTGGACAATAGCAGACATCCGAGGAATTCCCGCCGGAATTTGTGAGCACAAAATCCAATTGGAGCAAGGAAGCAAGCCTAGAGTGGAGCACCGAAGGAGATTTAACCCATCCATGCAAGAGGTGGTGAAGAAGGAAATTATCAAATGGATGGATGTCGGGTTAGTCTACCCCATCGCCGATAGTTCTTAGGTGAGCCCGATGTAATATGGGCCGAAGAAGGGAGGCGTGACTGTGATCCATAATGAGAAAAACGAGCTCATCCCAACAAGAACTGTAACCAGATGGAGAGTGTGCATGGACTACCGGAAGCTTAATAGTGCCACTTGCAAAGACCATTTCCATATGCCTTTTATCGATCAAATGCTTGATCAGCTAGCGGGAAGGTCATTCTATTGCTTCTTGGATGGATATTCCGGCTATAACCAAATTAACATTGCATTGGAAGATAAAGAGAAGGCAACTTTCACATGCCCATATGGGACCTTTGCCTTTAGTCGGATGCCATTTGGGCTATGCAACGCTCCGGCTACCTTCCAACGATGCATGATGTCAATTTTCTTGTACATGGTGGAATATTTCTTAGAAGTGTTTATGGATGACTTCTTGGTAGTGGGTGATTCCTTTGAGAATTGTCTTGACAACCTTAGATAAGTGCTCCAAAGGTGCGAGGATACAAACCTTGTGCTAAACTGAGAAAAGTGTCATTTCATGGTGGATGAGGGCATTCTTTTGGGCCACAAAGTTTCTAAACAAGACATAGAGGTTGACCGATCCAAGATTGAAATCATTTCCAAGCTTCCTCCACAAACTTTAGTGAAAGGTGTCCGAAGTTTTTTGGGGCACGCCGAGCAACAAGTACATAGTAAATAACGGAATCCAGATAATAACTAAAAAAGGATCAGCAAAGTACTAAAATCTCCTCTTAACCAATACCTGACACTCCAATTATAAGTGACTCAGAACTCAAGTGATCATACACATACCAGGACAAGACGACCGGCCGGAGTCATAAGGGTGGTCATAGGGACTGAGGTCATAAGCTAACCCACGATCGTGCATCATACCTGTGACTCGCGTGTTGACTCGATATAAAGCTCCCCACTGCCGTGAATCATACCTGCGACTCATGTGCTGACTCGATATAAAGCTCCCCACGGTCGTGAATCATACCTGCCACTCGTGTGCTGACTCGATATAAATCTCCCCACGGTCGCGACCTGCGACTCGTGTGCTGACTCGATATACTAAATATAAAGCTCCCCATGATCGTGAATCATACCTGCGACTCGTGTGCTGACTCGATATAAAGCTCCCCACGGACGCGAATCATACTTCTGACTCGTGCGCTGACTCGATATACTAAACAAAAAGCTCCCCACGATCGCGAATCATACCTACGACTCGTGTGTTGACTCATTTCCACACATATAAAACCACTTTTTAAATATAGTTTTTCTCATGGAAAATAGTAAAATCCGTATTAAAAGAAGCATGAAACATATGTTTTGAAATCATTTGTTTGGAAACTCATTTGTCGAGTTTAATGGTATTCGTCGATACAACCTAACCCAGGTACACCTATATTTATAACGGAAACAAATTCTCTTTAGAAGGGTAAAAATATGAACTCCAGGTTTCTTTTAAAAATTTAATCACGTTTTCGGTCATATTAGCAGTTCAATGATACAGGTAGGTTACAGGTACACACATAAAGCATGCTAGTGGGTACTAGGCTACCTGGACATGGCATAATAGTAGCTACGCACAGACTCCCGTCACCTCGTGCGTATGTAGCCCCCGAAGATAATAGCATGTAGTGAATTAATTCACCTAGGGGGCCGATTCCCCTCACAAAGTTAGAAAGGAGACTTACCTCGCTCCGAAATTCCAACACCGGCTTCCAAGCCCTTCCGATGACTCCAACGGATGCATAACGCTCCGAAACTACCACATAAATGACGAAGCAATGAAAATTCATCCTAATACTTACAACAAATTCAAATTATATATTTTCCCAAACCCCAATTCTCACATCAAAACCATGCAATAATTTTGTATTAATCTTAGAAATGGGTAGAATCCTCTTACCTTTGAAGCTTGATGAAATCCCTCTTGAAAAGCTCTCCAAATTTGTCCATAGCTTTTGAAAAATGAAAGAGAATTGCCAAAAATCCCGTTTTAAACAACACTGCCCAGATCTTTCCTCTCCGCAATCGCAGGAATGCCTTCGCGATCGTGTAGGCCAACCAGCAGCCCTCCAAATTCCTTCTCCGCGATCGCAGCTCCCCGCATGCAATCGCACAAGCCTGCCCAGCCCTTCACCGCGATCGCACACCAGCACCCGCGATCGCATAGGCCAAAATCTTCGCCCCTCAATTTCGTCTGCGCGATCGCACAACTAAGGTTGTGATCGCATAGGACACCAGCAGCACCAAAAACCAGCAACAGCAAATCACTCAATCCACCTCGAAACCATCTCGAAACACACCCGAGACCCCCGGGACCCCATCCAAACACACGACTCAATCCCATAACATGACACGGACTTGCTTGAGCCCTCAGTTCACATCAAACAATGTCGAAATCACGAATCGCACTCAAATCCAATTCTTTAAGAACTTAGAATTTCAAACTTCTACATCCGATGTCGAAACCTATCAAATCACGTCCGATTGACCTCAAATTTTGCACACAAGTCATATTCAACATTACAGACTTGCTCCAACTTCCGGAGTCGCATTCCGAGCTCGATATCAAAACTTCCACTTTCGGACAGATTTCTCAAAAATATTCAAATTTCTATCTTTAGCCAAACGACTTCAAAATAACCTCCGGACATTCGAATTCACTTCCGATCACGCTCCCAACTCCAGAATCTCCATACAGAGCTATCCCAAGACTCGAAATCCCAAACGGACATCTACCTCACTGATATGCACTTCAACACCAAATTCATGAAATCCTTCTAAAATGCTAACTTCCATAATATACGCTAAAACGCTCCCGGGTTATCCAAAAATTGATCCGGACATACACCCAAGTCCGAAATCATCATACGAACCTGCTGGAACCTTCAAATTTTGATTCGGAGATCGTTTACTCAAAATTCCAATCTTAGTTGATTTCTCCAACTTAAGGCTTCTGAAATGAGAATTTTCATTCCAAATCAACTCTAAACTTCCTGAAATTCAATTTCGACCACGCACACGGGTGATATTACCTGAAACGAAGCTTCTCACGGCCTCAAATCGTTGAACGACGCACTAGAGCTTAAAATGACGGGTCGGGTCGTTACACTATGTATCCAAGTGGGTCGAGGCAGTCACCTTGCCCAACAATGAGGCAAGGAGTGTGATCGTATTTTTAAGGAAAAACATATTCACACGGTTTGGTACTCCTCGGGTCATCCTTAGCGATGGCGGATCCCATTTCTGCAATAAGGCAATCACCTGGCTACTCGAAAAGTATGGCGTCAAGCACAAGGTGGCCACACCTTATCATCCTCAGTCAAGTGGTCAAGTTGAAGTCTCCAACAGGGAGATTAAGAACATTCTAGCCAAAACTGTCAATGCAAGCAGGACCGACTGGTCTAGGAAGCTAGATGATGCGTTGTGGGCATAGCGCACAGAAATTCAAGACTCATATTAGCACTTCACCATACCGGTTAGTCTTTGGTAAGGCGTGTCATTTGCCCGTGGAGCTTGAACACGAAGCCATGTGGGCTTTGAAAAATTTGAACCTTGACTGGGCCGAAGCTGCTAATCTAAGAATGACACAGCTCAACGAGATGGAAGAATTTTGTTTCCATGCATATGAGAGTGAAGCCATGTATAAAGAAAGAATGAATTTTGTTCATGACAAGAAGATCCTGAAGCGGGAGTTCAAATCTGGTGACTTGGTCTTGCTCTTCAACTCGAGACTCAAGTTATTTTCGGGCAAACTCAAATCCAAATGGTCTGGCCCGTTCAAAGTGGTGAATGTGTCCCCTTTCGGAGCTATTGAATTAGAGTCGTAGGACGGACTTCGAACTTTCAAAGTTAATGGCCAACAGGTTAAGCAACATGGGCACAACAGGAGACAAGCACTTGGTAGAGAAATTTTCTCTCAAGGATGGTCCATCCCCCACCGCTGAGTAGCCCAAAAGGGACCAACATCGTCGTGTCGTGACGTTAAATCATGCGCTTCTTGGGAGGCAACCCATGTGTGGTAACATTTTCTTTTTTTTAGTTTTAGTTGTCCATTTCTGTAGATTTAGTTGTTAGTGTTGGATAGGTTGACGTGTGTATGAGATTGTAGGTAGCCCAAAAATACCAGGAAACAGGGTGCAAGGACTGAGGCAAGTGACGAAAAAGTAAATTAGGAGGTTTGCAAAAACTATGCGGTCGCATAATGACTTTGTGAACCGCATAGTAGTCACAGACACGATCAGAGAATTTAGGAAACTAGGTATACAAATATGCGGTGAGGGTTTAAGTTCTGCGGTCTGCATAGTAATTATGCGACCGCAGAGTGCACCGTAGAATGGAGGTAAACCAACCAGTTCTAAAATCATCGCATCACACTCATGCAATCGCATAATGTGTTGTGTGACCACTTGCCCATCATGAAACGTCTAGGTATCACTCCCTAATCCTTCACACACTGTAAATCCCACTTGCACATGAACACTTAACAACTCTCACATAATCAACGAATACAAAAGCAAAAGAAATGAAAGAAAAGCAAAAAACAAAAAAAAAAATTGCAATCATGCACAAAGATCACATATCAAGGATCAGCACGAAGGCTCATAACTCAAATTTTATCTTAGTCTTGCTTCGATATCTGGTATGTGACTTTTCCCCTTCTTTCTTGTGGATTCATTGCATAATGTCTATTAGTTGAGCTCATATTCTCGTTTTAATTTTCGCATGAGAATGATGGGGGTTGTTGAGGTGAGAAAGTTGACCATTTTTGACAGAGGAAGATGACCTTTGCGGTCTGCATAATTGGTTTGCGGTCCGCAAAGTCATCGCAAAAGAAACCCTAAATGGCCAAGTGAATGGAAATCATACGACAGCTTATGCGGTTGCAAAAGTGTTTTGCGGACCACATAGACACCGCAAACACAATCAGATAAAATTCCTCTGTGTGTGCAATTCTGCAATCACTTTGCGGTTGCAAAACCAACTTTGCGGTTGCTTTTGTTATTGCATAATTCTATAAGTCTGGGATGTGAAATTCTGCGATGGGTTTGCGGTCCTCATAGTGGATATGAGGTCGCAGAACCCATCACATAAATTGTTGATCTCTGTTAATTTTCCTCCTCGTATTTTTTATGCTATGCCCACCACTCACACCTTGTTTTATTGCAGAAATGGCACCAAGAAAATCTATTGTAATGCGATCCCTACCCGCTCGTGGACAGAAAAGATCCACGTTGAGCCAACAAACACAACAGGTTAAACTTCCACGACCGGAAACCACCCACACCACTACTGAGCACTCCTCCCAGTCTGACGAGGAGGGGGCACAAATTGATATCTTGCCATCAGTTGACTTACAGGCTGAGGCGCGAAGGAAGAAGGGGGAGGATCTTAATCTCCGGTTTGGAGTCACAAATTCCAAAAATCTAATATAAAAAAAGGGCTATCAAAGTGAAATATTCTCGAGGAGAAACAGTTAAGTTTAAATGGGCTGAAGAAGCACTACCCTCATATAATTGAGAACATCAAGCAGAGGAAATGGGAATTCTTCACTGAGATCCTTGATGAATACAATGAGACGCTTTTGGGGGAATTCTATGCTTCGTATGGTGCATCAAGGAATGCTGAGCATAAGAGAAATAGGGTATTTTCAAAATCGGTTCTCGTTCGAGGGGTCCAAGTGCTCTGTGATAAGGCAACCCTAAATGATCTGTACTTTGAGGATTGGTGGTCCGACACAGCTGAAGATGAGGCTAAGGTAGCTAATAAGAACAACGAGTGTGCCTGGATTGCCTCTATCATAGCAAAAGGGACGCCCGCCTGGATTGACCCTAAACACAAGATCTACAAGGAGGATCTCACACAGGAGGGTCAATATTGGCTTAGCTTTGTCACATCCCGTCTGATGCTGTCTAGGAATGAAACTGACATCAACATTGAAGGCGCTCCTCATAGCGTGCATCATTACATGCATAAAGATTGATGTGCGGAAACTGGGAATCAGAGCAAACCAGAAACACACATCACTTCCTTTCCCATGCTTGATCACAGCTCTCTGCAAAGCTGTGAATGTGCCTCATATGCCAAAGCATGACAAACCGGAGAAAGCTCATTGACATCATGTGCATCAGTGACATAGTAGAAAAGGAAACTACGACTCAAACAGAGACTCAAGTTCCTCCTCCAGCAGACTCAGCAGCTTCAGAGGCCCAACTGCCTAACACTTCTCAGGCCCCAGCTACCTCCACAAGTACTCCACAACACACCATTGTACAGCCTCAGGTCCCATTACCAGCTCTTTCCAAGCTGGGTATACTAGCTCAGCACGCCAACGCTAAGGTGGACCGGCTGATAAAGGAAATCCCAAACCTTATCCGGCAAGCGTTGATCCATGTCCAATCCTCAGTGAGTGTTCTTCAACAGCAGTATAAAACTTATGAGGATCGCCTAAAGCACGTTGAAGTGCATCTTGAGAAGGTCGAACGGGGTAAGGTTGGTGGTATACCTCAGCTCAGTAAGGATGCTGATGAATTGAAAGTCGAGCTGCAGAAAATGCAGAGTTTGGAGTTTGATTTGACACCCTTCCTCCCGAAGGAGGGTGAGTAGGGTGCTGGCACTTCCATTCCATGGATGGATTTTGATTTCACAAACCTGATGGCAGCTCCAGAGGCACAGAGTGTTGAGACCTCAAAGGCTCAAGCCCCTTCTGTACACATTGATGTTCCTTCAGAGGAGGGATCCGGAGATACTGAGGAGTCTGATGAAGGGGATTCCGAAGATGAGGAAACAGATGAGAATGCACTGGTAGAGGACATTGAGGGTCATCAGGACAAGGGTAAGCAAGTTGTTGTTCCTACGATTGCACAACATGAAGAGGAAGCAAATGTGCAGACAGCAATTGCACATTCTCTAGCAGATATGGTCGCCAAGGCACTTCCATCGACCACTCAGACATCACCAGGCGAGGCTAGTAGCTCCCAGGACCCATATCCATCTTCAAGGCAGGTGGAGTTTCCTGCTCCATCCTCACAGCAGCTGGAGCATCTTGCTCCAGCCGTGGAGTCCACCACACAGTTCGATGTTCCACCAGCTGCAGCTTCAGTACCAGTAGATGACCCCACAGCTGCCTAGCATGCTTCAGACCCTCCGAGCACTTAGTGCGCCGCGGGAAGCCCCTAAACTTTGCTTTTAAATTTTTATGTTTTGGGGATACTGAATGTTCTTAAGTTGGGGGTGGGGTATATATTTTGTGTAAATAGTTGTATGAAACTCTTTTTAGTATAGGTTGGCAGCTAGTAATGAATTTCCCTTGGTTTTTCTTTGTCGGTTTCTTTTCCAAGGGTGTAATAGTAGAACCATGGCAGTAGCATGGAACGTTTTGACTGGTGTGGTGTCATTGTATAGTTTCAAGCATGTAAGGAAAGTTTTGTGAATGAATTGTACCCTTCATTCTTTGGTATATATAAAAAATATTTTTTTTATGCTTAGTCATCCTTGTGAATTTGAGGCTCGCTCTTTGACAGTATGTTTACTCAGAATCTTACATATCATATGATGAATGCTTTGAGTTGCCTTGTGTTCACTTGAGGGTTGAAACTATGTTGAGTCAAATAGTTCATAAGTCGTGCGTGAGTGAGAATTTGTGTAAATAATGTGTTTGCTTAACTTGTGATGTCTAGAACTTGCCAGGTTGGTTTCTTTGTGCAAATCTTAGGCTAATGATTGGATGTTGAGATGATCTTAGGCTATCTTTGTGACTGCTAGCTAATTTTGACCAAAGATTGACCTTCCCGGAACATAAATTACCCTAGTTACCCCGTTGAGCCTTTAGCCTTTTCTTTGGTTACCACACTACAAACCTTTATCCCATTTTGAAATAATCCTTATTTTGAACCAAACCCTCCTTGAACGAGTAAGAATGAGGCTAAAAGCTTAAGTTGGGGGTGACGGTACAAAGTGGAAGTTGGAAAGGACGGCACTGTGTGTAACTCAAAATTGTTTCCTCAAAGTTGTATATATATAGAGAAACTCAAGCTCCAAAAAGAAATACCTTTAAAAAAAAAGAGAAAACAAAAGAAAAATGGATTCTTGTAGAAATTGAAGAAACACTTTGAGGTGGTTCAATGTCGGTAACTCGAGGTAAATAAATGCTATGTAGTAAAGAAGCAAATTTTATGTAGAGTTCAAGGAGGGTATAGCCACTATGTTCCCATATATTCATCTTACCCGTACTGAAGCCTACATTACAACCTGTGAAAAATCCTAGGTGATCTACAACCAATCATTCCTGAGATAGTAACAACTTAAAACAAGGGCAAGCCTATGGACTCATACTTGTAGCATTCGTTCCAAGTGAAAGAGTGTTTGATTGCATCCCCTGTAACTATGTGTGTGTTGGGATTTTATTTGTTGTGAGCGCACATGAACTGCAAGGTTTAACAGAAGTTAGGTTCTTGAAGTAGATGCAAGTGCACTTAGTTGAGAGTAACATTTTGTCAGTTTGGTCGAGGCTCAAAGTTCACAAGTTGATTATCCTCTTTATTAAGTGATAATGGTCTTCCAGGAAGGGTAAATAAATGAAGTTACATGCTTGTTAACTGACAGTCAAAACCATTGATGCGAGGCTAGAATTCATGGTTTAACATGTTATATTCCCTACATTTTATGTGCGTTAATGATAAAAATACACTTTTTATGTGCATAATAGAGTCTATTTCATGTGTAGGTGAATTGGATATGGAAACCGAGCTAAATGGATGCAAATACATTGAAAATACGCTCAAGAGGCGAGGAGGAGTGCACCGGGCTATAGCTGGGCGCCAGAGCCCAAACGCCTGGCCCTGCCTGGCGTTAGCCAGGCGTTAGAGTCCAAACGCCAGCCCTAGCCTGGTGTTAGCCAGGCGTTAAAGTCCAAACGCCAGCCCTAGCCTGGCGTTATCCAGGCGTTAGGGCCCAAACGCCAGGCTCATGTTTCGGTCAATTCCGAGTTTTGACAAGTTTAAGTGTTTACTGGTTGGAATAGAAGTCTCCTACATGTTTACNTTTAATCTAGGGTTTTGGTAGAACCCGTTGGGGATTAATTTATTGCGATATTAATATATTTTGGTTGATTATTCTCTATTTGTTCAACTACGTTCTTGTTGTAGTTGATTGAAAGGGCCCTCAATTAGTTGTGCCTATTTATTATGTATCTACTCGAGAGAGAGTGCATATTTAGGTAGTTATTTGAACAATATCAATCCCGGAGTATAGAAGAAAGTTATAACCGAGGGTGTAGAGGTTGGATTAGAGATAACGATACCTCGGGTGCAATCTAAAGTGAAC
>ML324630.1:0-49104 GCA_005239505.1 Nicotiana paniculata | reverse complement strand
TTGTCACTTCTATGGTGTTTTCTTGTTGAATCCTTCGAAATCCTTCCGAATCTCCTCTGTCCTTTTTCAGTTGTGTTGTTTGGTGTCTATTTATATGTTTTGGGCGAACCCTAACCATGTAGGAGACTTTTATTTCAACCGGGAAACACTTAAACTCGTCAAAACTCGGATTTGGCCGAACTGGGAACCCCGGGCGTTTGGACCCTAATGCCTGGCTAACGCCAGAGTAGGGCTGGCGTTTTAGCCTTAACGCCTGGCTAACGCCAGGGTAGGGCTGGTGTTTCAGCCCTAAGGCCTAGCTAACGCCAGGTAGGGTCAGGCTGTAGGGCTCTNTTTCCATCTCCAATTCACCTACACATGAAATAAACTCCATTAAGCACATAACAAGTGTATTTTTATCATTAATGCACCTCAAATGTAAGGTATATCACATGTTAAACTATGCAATTTAGTCTCGCATCAGTAAGTAACAATAATAAATAAGGAACTGAAAGATAGTGACGAGCTACACAATTGTAATTAATTTTCAGTAATCTCAACAAGGAAATTAGACGTGCTTCCACCAAATCAGTTACAGTAGTTGATTTAAGTAAAAACCAGATAAAAATATCTTGCAGAAGTTTTTCTAAAAATAGTGATGCATGACAACTATGTGCAACAACAAAAATCTTATGTACAGCCTCTCAGGGCTACAATCACTCAGTCATCCCATTCAGACCAAGCCTCATAATTAGTCATTCCTCACAGCTACTCATTCCTCACAGTCACTCATCACTCGACACTCGCACTCAATAGGTACCTGCGCTCATTGGGGATATGTACAAACTCTGGAGGGAGTCCTCATGCCTAAGCGCTATAATAAGCCAATCATGGCATATATCAATGAAACATGTTGCGGCATGCAGACCGATCCCATAATGTCCTCACAATCAGGCCTCGGCCTCACTCAGTCATCAATCTCTCCAGTCTCTCGGGGCTCTCAGTTATTAGGAGAAATAGCCCAAACAACAATAATATGATGTATCAATCAAGAATAACAGAAATGAGCTATAATATGCAAATAAAGACTAAGACTGAGTACAAATAACACATAGCAGGTAATTCGACCTGTAACATGACCACTGTAGATCCCAGCAGTACCAATACATGACCTAAGCATGATCTCTAACATGAATCACAATCAAATATCTATAACACATGAAGAGTATATAGCTAACAATAAGTTTATTCAATTTCTCATTTCACAGAATGGACCAAGTCCCAATTCCCACGGTGCACGCTCACACGCCCGTCACCTAGCATATGCATCACCTCTAAAATAATCATATAATACAAAATACAGGGTTTCATACCCTCAAGACCAGATTTAAAATTGTTACTTACCTCAATCTGAGCAAAACTCTACACCAAATTTCCTTTGCCTCTCAAATCGGTCTCCAAACATCCCAAATCTAGCCATAAGCAGTACAATATAATTAATATAGGCTAAAGGAATCAAATCCATAAGAAAAATACTAATTATAGCCAAAAACCAAAAATTGACTCAGACCAGGCCCTGAGCCTACGTCTCGAAATCCGACAAAAATCACAAAACCCGAAGGGCCATTCACTCACGAGTCTAACCATACAAAATTTACTCAAATCTGATAACAAAATCCCATTCAAAACCCCAAAAATCCAACTCAAGAACTCTTCCTCATTTTCCCCAATTTTCCACCCTAAATCACAAATTAGATGATGAAATTAAAGGCATAATCATGGAATTTGACCAAAACTAGATAGAAATCACTTACCCCAAACACCCACGCAAGAATCTATCCAAAAATCGCCTTCTACCGAGCTCCAACTTTAATTTTATGATATGAAGTCGAAACCCTCATTTTTGAATCTTTTTAATCTTCCCAGATATACATTCATCGCGATCGTGGAACAATCCTCACAATTGTGAAGCACAATTATGTTGCCTCACAAACCAACTCTAGGCGAACACAAAATCTCCCATGCGAACGCGATGCTCTGCCCCACTAACCTACGCGATCGTGAACCGCCTCACGCGTTCGCGATGAACAAAACTCTTGACCTCAGTTCCTACCCCTTTTCCTCTTTGCGAACACGGTCTGGCCCACGCGTTCACGTATCACTGTCCCTCAAAACTATGCGATCGCGGTGCTCCACTCGCGAACGCGTAGATAATTCAGTCAGCGACTGGCTTAGCCTACACGATCGCGGACCTGACCACGCGATCGCGTATAAGAAAACCATATGAGCAAAAACCAGAAACTTCAGCTATTTCACAAATTCAAAACTAAGCCCGTTAACCACCCGAAACTCACTTGAAGCTCTATCATGACCCAAAAGCCAGAACCTATCGTGATGGCGCCTATCGTGGTACTAGGCAAGACGACATTTTCAAAACACTTCGATATCTTAATAAAGGTAAATCAAAAGCTTTTTCATAATAGAGTTTTTATATAAATAGGAGTTAGACTCTAAATACAATGCGTAAAAGTAGCACCAACCATCGGGGTGTCACTAAGTCATGAGCAACTAGAGTTTCAATCTAAAAGATAGTGTTTACAATAGTCTGCGTCTATTTATCAATACAGGAAAGAAAGATAATAAAGAAGGAGCATAAGGTCTGCGAACGCCGGCAGCTACCTCGTAAATCTCTGAAAATCGACCTCGCACGAGCTCAATGACCTCCGCGTCCGGTCACACATGAATCTGCACACAAGGTGCAGGGAGTAACATGAGTACTTCCAACTCAGTAATTAATAGAAATAAATAAGGAACTGAGAAGTAGTGACAACTATACAAATACAGTTCACTTTAGTAATTTCAGTAAAGAATAGGCATGCTTTCAATCTGGTGTTTTAAGTAAATATAGTTCGATCTCAAGTAAAACAATATAAGTCTTCCAGAAATTTCACAATAACAACAAATAAAAACGAGGTACAATAATAAATAAGAGCAAGTGCAGCCTCACCGGGCTACTGTCACTCAACTATCTCAACAACTCAATCACTCGGCTCTCAGCCTCAGTACTCACAATCAATAGGTATCTGCGCTCACTGGGGGTGTACAGACTCCGGAGAGGCTCCTACAGCCCAAGCGCTATATTGTTGCGGCGTGCAGCCCGATCCAATNATATATATATATATATATATATATATATATATATATATATATATATATATATATATATATATATATATATATATATATATATATATATATAGCTCGAAGGCTTGTTGCGTCGTGCAACCCGATCCAATTTGCTGCAGCGTGCAGCCCAATCCAATATACCTCACATAGCTCTCAGGCCGACACTCAGGCCCTATCTCAGTCACTAGCCTCTCCAGCCTCATAGAATATCACAATAAACAGCCCAAACATAGAATACAACAAGTATCAACAAGAAATGAGAGATCTGAGATATAATACACAAGTAAAATGGTGACTGTGTACAAGACAACAATTAGGAGTCAATTCAACAAGTACACGATCACTGCGGGTCCCAACATTGATATCATATAGCCTAAGCATCGTTTCTAACATGGAAGGCAGTCAATAACTCAAAAACAAGGTGAAACAGGTAACAACAATGGGCCTGGGACGAACCAAGTCTCAATCCCACACGGTGCACGCTCACACGCCCGTTACCTAGCATGATCGTCACCTCTAAATATTCACATCATACAAATTCTCGGGGTTTCATACCCTCAAGACCAGATTTAAGACTGTTACTTACCTCAGCGGCGTAGAAATCCTACTCCGGAATGTCCTTTCCTCTCGAATGGGCCTCCAAATGTCCTGAATCTAGTCACAAACAGTACAACACCATTAAAATAGGCTAAGGGATCAATCCCACAAGAAAACTACTAAATTAGAACCAAAAATCCAAAATCGGCTCAACCTGGGCCCACGTCTCGAAACTCGACAAAAATCACAAAATTCGAATCCCATTCACTCACGAGTCTAACCATACCAAATTTACCAAAATCTGACATTAATTGCCCCTCTAAAACCCCAAAATTCACTCTCCAATTCTCAAGCCCTAATCTCCCAAATCTCACCTCAAAAACTCACCAACTAGGTGTAAAATCAGTGGGGAAACACCATTATTGAAGATAAATAGCCACAAGGAACTTACCTCAGTAATTACTTCGAAGTCCCTCTTAAAATCTCCAAAATCCGAGCTAAAAATGATGAAAATTGTGAAAAATCTCGAAATCTTCTATTTATAGGTTTTGCCCAGACTTTTCGCACCTGCGACTCAATATGTGCACCTGTAGAGCCACTTTTGCGCAACAATATCCATATCTGCAGAAAATCACTTAAGTGCCCATCTCCGCACTGGCGCTCCCTATCTGTTTCTGCAACCTTGCAGGTGCGGAAAAAGACCTCGCACCTGCGAGCACTACCAATCCTCCTCTATTCTCCTTCTGCGGGATCGCAGATGCACATAACTATTCGCACATGTGGTTTTTCCCAATCCAACTCACCTCCGCATCTACACCAAACCCACCGCACTTTTGGCGTCGCACCTGCGGCAATATCCTCGCAGGTGCGATTACACCAGCAACATGCCAACTTCAGCAATTCTCCAAACTTCAAACTTGAGTCGTTAACCACCCGAAACACACCCGAGGCCCTCGGGTCCTCAACCAAACATGCCAACAAGTCATATGAACCCATATGAACTTAGTGGAACCTTCAAATCACCCAAAACAACATCAAACCACCAAATTACACTCGACTTCAAGCCTAGGAACTTCTAAACTTCCAAATTCCTCAAACGATGTCGAAACCTATCAAACTACGCCCGAATGACCTCAAATTTTACACACACATCAAAAATGACACCACGAACCTACTCCAACTTTCGTAATTCCATTCCGAACCCGATATCAAAATTTCCACTACCGACCAAAATCGCCAAATTTCAAACTTTCGCCAATTCAAGCCTAATTCTACTATGGACCTCCAAATCACATTCTAGACGCGCTCCTGAGTCCAAAATCACCTAACGGATCTAAGTGAACCATCAAAATTCAAATCCGAGGTTGTTTACACATAAGTCAACAGCTGGTTGACTTTTCCAACTTAAACTTCTAATAAAGAAACTAAGTGTCTCAATTTCTCTCTGAGACCACTCCGGACCCGAACCAACCAACCTGATACGATATAATACAGCTGTAAAGCACAAAAGAAGTAGAAATGGAGTAAACGGGGCTATAACTCTCGAAACAATCGGTTGGGTCGTTACAGGCCCCCGGGACCTCAACCAAATATAACATCAAGTCCCAAAACACCATATGAACTTAGTCGAACCCTCAAATCACCTCAAACAACATCAAAAACATGAATTACACATGGATTCAAGCCTAAAGAACTTTGAAATTTCTAAATTCTACAAACAACGTTGAAACCTATCAAACCACGCCCGATTGACCTCAAATTTTTCACACAAGTCATAAATGACACCACGAACCTACTGCGACTTTCGAAATTTGATTTTGACCCCGATATAAAAAATTCCACTCCTGGTGAAACTTTCTAAAAATTTCAACTTTCGTCATCTCAAACCTAACTCTACTACGGACCTCCAAATCATAATCGAGACGCGCTCTTAAGTCCACAATCACCTGACAGAGCTAACGGAACCATCAAAATTCAAATCCGAGGTCGTTTACGTATAAGTCAACATCAGATCAACTTTTGCAACTTAAGCTTTCAAGTGTGTCAATTCACTCTAAATTCACTCCGGACCCGAACCAACTAACCTGATAAGCCATATAACAGTTGTAGAAGAAAAAAAAAGAAGAAAATGGGGGAACGAGGCTACAACTCTTGAAACGATCGGCTGGGTCGTTACAACGCCTCAGCATTTCTCTAAAATACTCTAATGGAAATCGTCCTGATTTAAATTATGACAACCTATCTGGTGAGGTCCATTATATATATATACACGATTGGGGATGTGATTGCTAATTGAGAGTTTGAGTCTATTGTAGAGAGGAGGACCGTATCACGTATTTATACTTATTTAAATTATTTGTTTACTTTGCCCCTTATCTGTGTACTTCTTACTGTATATGTCTTCTTGGACCACTAGTAAGTGTCGATATCGACCCTTCATCACTACTTCTTTGGGGTAAGGCTAGATACTTACTGGGTACGCATTGATTTACGTACTCATGCTACACTTGTTGCATATTTTTGTGCAGGTACATATATGTCTGGTGATCTTTTGGGCGCAGAGGCGCGGCTATCGCAGGGACTTACCGTGAGCTGCATTTCATGTTACGATCCGCAGCCTACAGAGTCCATCATATTTTATTGTATTGTCCTATCTAATATGTATCTCAGACACATGTTGTATTTTATTTTATTTCCTAGTTGGTGCTCATGCACTTGTGACACCGGATTTTGGGGGCGCTTATGGGTCGTCCTTTATTATAGTTGTGAAAACATTATCAGTAACCTTGTAAATTCTATTTTTTATTATTTAATTGATGAAAATTATGATTTTAAAAATACTAAAATGAGTAATCAAGTTAAACATTCACTGTTGGCTTGCCTGACGGGGATGTTAGACGTCATCATGACCCCTAATGGATTTTGGGTCGTGACATACACTCTATAGCAAATAAATGAGCAAGAATAAAAATAATTTAATTTTATGTATAACAATCAAAGCTCTAATATATATATATATTTATAAATTGACATTAAAGGGAGTAAAAACTTATAAATATATTTGAATGTAAGTAATACAAAATAATTAATAAAAGTAGAGATAAATTTATAATAGAATTCTATATAGAAAAATGACTTTCGATCATTATTAATGAAATATATATAGAGATAAATTTTATAACAGAATTCTAAAGATTATGTATATAGAGAATAAGAGAGCTAAACTTAAATACATTTATACGCATATGCACACATACATACACACACAGATATACACAAATACATACATAATGCACGTAATATTTAAATAACAATCATAAGCAATAGCGTTAGGTTTCCTTATAAAATTATAAAAAGATTATTTTACTTATAATGTTAATAAACTTAAGTCAATCAACGTTAAAATAGAAACTTATTTAAACTATAGGTAAAATATCTAAGTTACAAAATAAAATATTATTCTATATAATATAAAAAGGTATTACATAGATGTAGAATTAAAAATATCAAGGACATAATTAATATTGCGTAGGATAAAAGGAGGAGAATGACCTTTGTTCAAAATTAAGGGGGAAGTTAGATTTTTAGAGCAAAGTCGGAAGATATAGAAGCAAAATTGAACTACAAGAATGTTCATTGTAAGTACTACTATCACTCAAGTGACAGAGAGGACATACAAAAAGCGATAATAAATCCCATCGTTAATATTAATAAAACAAAATCTAGATGCTTATGATTCGGTAGCATAGCAGGAGGCAGTAGCCTTATTAAATTGAGAGATTTTTGGCAAGAAACATCTTTGCCTTCTCTAGCTCGACTCATTTCACCACTGAGCAAAATTATAGGAAATTATTGAATAGCTTACATGCATTAAATTTAAATTCCTCATCAAGACCTAATAGCTTATTGAACTTGAGAGCCAGCTTTCTTCCTTGAAAAGATACCTCCAATAAGTGGGATAAGGGGTTTCTTTTTCTTCTTCTTGAGGGAGGGATGCCTCTGCAATATAACATGATCATCATCACCTAATTTTGGAATATTAACAACATGGCTTAAAATAGGAGGATTTTCAAAAGTCACATATCTTTTCTTTTGAAATTCAATATTTTCGGATGCCATATTAATATCTAGTTTCGTTGTCATGTCCTCAACAAACTTGAGATCTTCAATCTCTGATTGTTTCTCAGATTCTTGCTTAATATTCTTTAGATTTTCGAGCTCTTTCGTTGTTCTTTCAAGTTCTTCTTCTAAAGAAGAGAGACAAGTAGCCATGAACAAGCTTTCTTCTCGTGCTTTTTGTAGCCTTTGCTTTGTCTCCTCTAGCTCTGCAGTTACAATTCCTAGCTTACAATGGACGACGTCGCTTTCACTCTCTCCGTCATGCATCTGTTCATACAAAAAAACAGAAAAGTTCTCTTTAATGGATTCCTTGAAATCTTTTTAATTACACTTTGCTTGTTTCTTAATCTTGTACTTCAATACTCTACTACGTACTTTTAACATCTTTTATCAGTTAGTGCACGTCTAATATTGCTATTACAAGATCTTTCTCTTACTATGTTATCCCTTTATTCCCTAACACGAGAAATAAATACTTGTATTAATGCCTAAGCAATTAAAGCTTTTATTATTTTATTTTAATTCTTTTCCAAAGCACATACACAATATTCCTAAGTTGAAATGATGGCTTACAACATAATTACTCCTTCCTTTCTACTCTATGTGACACAATCCAGAGAGTATGAGGGTCAAACTATCTAATTTTTCAGGTTTATAAACTATATACATAAAAAGTGATATAAGTTACAATAAGTAACAATATAAAATATGTACAAAGTACGTGAAAGAAGTCGCGGTTAAAAACTAGTTTTAACTCTCCAAATATAATAACCATATGACGTAAAGTGGGAAATAGGGAGTACTAAGCAACAGCAAAAGTTTGTCTCTTTCAAACCATATAATATCAAATTATAAGAAGCGTCCTGGCTAATCAGAAAACATTGAATTGATGAGCTTTTGTTTTAGGTGAACTGTCAAAATGTCACTGATTAAAATCATATTAGTACCTATTCTTCTTCTTCTCTGAGCATTAATTAAAGATCCTTTGAGATTGATTCAATTTGGACAAATAAATTCTCATAAAAACGAGAAGTTAAATTGGGAATTAATTAAGGGGTGCAAAATATTAAAGTGGGAGAATAGAAGATAAATTAAAGGACCTGTTTGAGCTTATTAGGAGAATAGAGTTCTCCGGCAAGAAGTCTTTCGCCAAATAACGAGACAGCTTCCTTGACTGAACGAAAAGGTGCACTTGTGTCTATCTCTGCCTTTGATCTCATCATCTTCACACCATATCCTACTTCCATTTTCTTCAATATTACTCAAACTGATAGGAAATAATAATATGACAATATATATATATGAATATATAGCTTTTACTAGTTCAAAACTGTTAAGTAGTAATGGAGTAGTGCGTTTGCTGAGGTAGAGATTTAAAAGAGGGAGCAACTAGAGAGAGTATGGCAAGTGGAGCTTCTTTTCTTTGAGTCCACTTCACTTGATTTATTCTGTTATACACTCTTTTTTGTTCTTTGTTTCCTTCTTTTCTTTAGGTTCCTTCCATATAATGTAAAATACTAAATGCATTTAACTTTTGGGAAGCTTCTTTTTATTATTATTTTTTTTTTGCGGGATTTAATTGGGTATTAAGGTATATAAATTAAGGTAAAAACTTGCCGGAATTTATATTAATCTTACGAATTTACCATGGTTATATTATAAATTAAGGTGAGAGTGTATATTGTGATAAGAGTGATGATGTATTTATTTATTTGATGTAAATATTAAACAACAACAACTCAGTGATAATCCGCTAGTGGTCTGGGGAGGATAGAATGTACGCAGACCTTACCCTTATCCGAAATGATAGTAAAAGCGGGTAAACTTTTACCGGTAACTAGCATAAAAGAGAGATGCAGAATAATGATTCGAGTATTCAAAGATTAGAGTAATGGTTTTACATGTTAGTCTCAAATACATGAAACAAAGTGACTTTAAGATAATTGTAGGGGGGAAAAAACTTAAGCACATTGCTGCGAAATTATTTTTCAAAGGTCTACCGCAATATATTCTTTTTTTTAAAAATATTTATTTACATCATACCAGAAATACCAGTATTTCCTTTCCTTTTTAAGGTGGATTTTGACAAAGGAAAAGGACATTTCACCAGTGAGCCCAAAGGACTAGTCCAACAAAATTCTCCCAATAATATTTGTAGTGAGGAAAAAAAAAAGAATTATCTTAGCCATGAAAATGTAGGCTAATGGAAGCTCTATGGTTAATACTCTAAGCTAAAAAACTGTTATTATAGTTAATTAGTGCAAAAGAAGAGATCACGAATATAAGTGAGAAAAAACCTATTTACCTTTGTGTGATTAGTGAGGATTAAAGGAGAATAGAATTGATGATATTTCCGTCCCTTTTCCTCTATTGAGACTCAAGGTTATTGATTAAGTGGGCGTATTGATAGAAAAAAGTGTGAAATTCAGAAAAAAGAGAAAAATATTTTAATTGAAGACAGTATTTGAAAATTACCGTTTGTCCATAAAAGAAATTTCCTTTTTTGCGAATTCTTTTTCCAAAAATGTGTTTGCCCATAAAAATTTGCAAGTGTTTGAAATTTTTTCGAAAATGAGTTTTTCATAAACCAAATCCACACTCACAAAACTACAATATTTATTCAAACAAAATGCATGTCCAAACACAATTTCAAATTCTAAATATTATTTTTCAACTTAACTCCAAATACTATTTTTTAAAGAAAATTATAGTTTTTATGTCCAAACGCCTAATTAGAGTTTGTATTTTGACATGAATATAATTTAGAGCTGTTTTTGATTTTTTGAGTGATTTGAAGTGAATTATGAAAATAGCTTTTTGGAGTATTTCAAATTTTCAAAAAATTTCAAAATTCAACTTCAAGTGAAATTTTAAATTTTCATGGCCAGACATTGAATCCGAAAAAAAGTAAAAAAATTCCGAAAAAAGTGAAATATTTTTTATGGCCAAACGGGCCCTTAAATAACAAAATTACAGGTTCAAAGCTGTTGCTAATATAGTTGAGTATTTGTCTCCCTCTCTATAGAAAAGAAAAAGGCTTACCATGATTTTCTTTTCTCTCAACTCAAATAAGCTGCCAGTGTTTAACTACACTTCAGTTTTTTTTTGTCAAAAGTGTGTCAATCTTTTCTTTGAACGAATCGAGGAATGAAATGAAAGGTTAATCTTAGTAAGCTTAATGACTGTTAGATCTGCAAGTTTAGTGATGAATGGAGTGAGTTATATGCGCCGCAACAGTAAATGCAAGTTAACAACGTGTACGATGATTGCTATTGATTTCTCAAGGAAATATGTGGATTAAATGCAT
Organism: Nicotiana paniculata; assembly: GCA_005239505.1. Classification (NCBI taxonomy): domain Eukaryota; kingdom Viridiplantae; phylum Streptophyta; class Magnoliopsida; order Solanales; family Solanaceae; genus Nicotiana; species Nicotiana paniculata. Next base: position 37,976 of record ML324630.1, on the reverse strand, counting down.
GCAATGGTAATAAATGTAATAAAGGAAGATATATCACCCAAATATTGGATGACTAAGGTCAGTCAATTCTTCGTCTGCTGTGTAGATGATAGTAAATGTGGATGAATACAAGATTCTTGGATCTTATGGACGTGAATGGTATATCTCAACTCAAGAATCAATAGAAAAGAAAATTTTTGTATATTCTCAATAGTCAATATTACAGATGTGTTTCTTTCTAAAGTTTTTCGATCCCCTTTTTCCTATTTTCTCTTTTCTATATATAGGGAACACTCTTTCGAAACCCTAAGAAAGTACAAACCAAAGAATATTCTAGTAGAATATTCTCTCTTCCTGATCCTAATTTATCCTACCGTCAATGTATATTTATCTACTCGACCAGACATCGGCTTCTCAAAAGGGGGCTCTTCGTCACCAAGCCTTGGCTGACTTAGCCTTCGACCACGACCAACAAGGCCATTAGGTTCGATCCAAATTTTGATCAATACAGTTAGTCCCTCCGCTTACTAAGATCGTGGCTCCCATGTCCTCGATGAGCGGATTACACCGTGCTCGTTGTGAGAGAAATTTGGTCGTGAATGTTGGATTGATCGAAGCCAAGTTATTGATTTCCGGCAAAGCTGTGATTGACATAGGTGACCTTAGGTGTCGTCACTGCTACACGCGTCATCATTACACGTTGTATGTAATAGAACTCAATGGGAAGACACCCTAGTTGGACCCAGACTGCGATGGTAGTGAATGCGGCCTCAGCTCCCACAAATGCAGGTTGTTTAAGTAGGTTTGGGCTAAGGTCGTTGCGCTCCTGCCACCTCTTGGCAAAGTAGGCTGATGGGCAAGCCCCCTCCTGTCGCAATGGTGTGGGGCGTCAGAGGCTGTTACCCCGTGGCCAACTCGAAGGGGATGAAGTTCGTCTTCCCAATGCAGGGTCTGTACTGTTGGTACTTCGATTTTGGTGCCATTGACGGCTCTTTGGCCTCAATTTTGATGCCACTCAACCTTATAAATAGGGAAGGGGTTTCTTATTTGAAATTTTTACTGTCTCTTTTTTCTCAAGCTCTTAACTCTTTCTGTGTGCTTTTTCTCCATTTCTTGTGATTTATTTACCTCCAGTTTTCAGTTTCTCTTCCAATATCTAACCCCATTCTCTCATCTTGTTGCGTACGTACATGTATCGTACTGTCATCATGTCGACTTCCCCCCATGGTCATGATAAAGTTTCTGGTGCCACCCCTTTGTCAGTGGCCATTGTTTCTACTGGTGAGGAACCTTCAGTTGAAGGAGACGGCAGCCTCCCCACCGTTGAAGAGGTGGTGCCCAAAAATCCTACGGTTAGGAATGATTTTCCTAAAGATACTGCTCCCGCTCCTACACCAGATCTTTCTAATTTGGGTCAAGCCTAGTTGGCAGACATGCGGGCTAAGTTCCGCATCCCTCCTCACATCAAGATCGTCCTTGCGGAGGGCGATATCGTCCAGGTTTACAGGCTAGGGTTCTGCGCTTTTTACGCATACCCTTTCGCGATTGGCTTCACCCTTCCCCTTCCTCAGTTAGACGAGGAATTTTGTCGCTTTTGTGGCGTCTGCCCGACCCAGCTTTCTCCCTACCTGTACAAGATCTTCTTGATGCTGGCCAAATATGCAGAGCTAGCTGGTTACGAGGTTGACCTTCGCCGCTTACTCCACCTGTTCTCACCCACCTTCTTCAGAGGTACCTTGATACATCTACAACATCGCAGATAAAAGGTATTGGTGGCTGGGATGGATGATAAGGCGAGTCGGCTATTCTGGCGCAAATATTTCTTTGTCAGAACTGAGCATATGGTGACGGACCCAACTGTGTTTCCTAAGAAGTGGAGTTATAGTGGTAAGTATTTTCTCATTCCTTTCGCTACTCTTTGTTCTTTCTTTTCTTTTCTTTTTGGTTTTTGACGCATTTATTTGCCATCTTATTTTCAGATGTAAGGTGTTCCCCTTCTCTCGTCTTGGACATACAGGGTTGGGTGGCTCACGCGATGCCCCATACCATGGGGATTCTTGATTGGGCGTCTTTTCATAAGCGGTACGGGCCTAGGAACTCGTCTCCTAATTACCCTTGTTCTCTCGTTTGGCTTTGTCCTTTATCGTTTTCCGACTCGACTTTCTGTTGGTGTCAGGTCGGCGAGTTTCTAAAAAGTTGAAGGCGCCTGCTCTTGCCTTCCGTCAGAAGATGACATCGACCGCGATGGAGTTAGCTTTAGTCGAGTTGGTACGAGGTCAGGCTCAGACTCCATAGGTAGGGGAGCCCACCTCTTTAGATGTTGTTTTCCTCGTCGAGGTCCCATATCAGCAGGTTCTCCTTCTTGCCGATGCGTCTTCTCGTGGTGAGGAACCGTCGCCGAGAAGAGACGGAGGGTGGAAATGGGGAAGGCTGTGTTCGTTGAAGAGGCAGAAAGTGTCATGGCCCTTGAGGCGGGGCCTGAGTCATTTCCAGCCGTTGAGGAGGTTATCATGTTGGATGCCGTTACGAAGGAGAGGCCTTCTGGGCCGAAGGAGCCAGTAGTGGCGAAGAGATCGTGCGGGTAGTTGAAGGTAGCTCTTCGTCGGCTACAATGAAAGATGGTGGTGTCCTCGCAGGGGATGTCGACTCTGGTTCTAACATCGTACCTGAGGAGTTTCGGGCCTTTACTGAGAGGGCTACTCGTGTGGAGATAAGGACAGAAGGCCCTAATCACCACATAATCATCCCCGTAGATTACAACCTCTAGGTCAACTTAGAGAATGTGGCGTCGTCTTTCGCCCCTTTGTGTGCTGCGGCGGTGAACACGGCGTTGCGGACATTGAAGGATAACGACCTTTCTCTAGGCATATCGGGCATGGCTTTGCGGGTAAGTTCCTACTTCCCTTCCAAGTTTTTTTTAGCGTGATTCACTGGTATCATTGTCTTTTGGGATAATATGTCTCTTTTTGTTCATTAGACTCTCATCTTGGAGATCGAGCGCGACTGCCGAGAGGGGGAGACCGTTGCTCTCTATAGGAGGATGGAGTCCAAATACAGGGGGTATTGCTCTAAGTATCGGAGGGTGGTCATGAGTGTTGGTGAGGACGACCGTATCCGGGAGTTGCGTGATGAGATTGGGAGGAAAGACGAAGAGCTAAAAAAGAAGGATGAAAAGCTTATGAAGGCTATTAGCTGGTGCAGTGAGTTGGAGGAGATGTTGAAGTCTAAAGAGGACGAACTTGAATTGAGCAAGGGGATAATGGCTGAGAACTCAGATCTCCAGGTGCGGGTGACGTCATTGAAGTTTGAGCTCGAACGAAATGAGGCAAGGATTGCCCATTTGAGGGTCGAGTTAAGTGCTAAAGTCAGGTTGTTGGACCTGGCTGAGAGGTCCAGGACGGCCTCGATGGAGGAGGCGGCAGCTCTGGAGGGTACCTTGCGCTTCTGTAGGTCTGAGCAAGCAAGTGAGGCGAAGACTTCAGCACTTAAGGTGGCGAGGTTGGAGGAACAAGTTGGGAATCTAAAGGTGGAGATGTCACGGTTAAATGAGCAGATCGTGCTCCTGAAGGTCGAGAAGGAACAGGTGGCCCAGACGTCTACTTCTCGAGATTCTTCCGATGCGAATGTGTCGTGATATTTATATGAGATGTGGGTTCATACTGAGGCTCAACTCGACGTGTACAAATATTTGAGGGCTGCTGGGAAGGTTTCCGAGGAGGAGTTTACCGATGTTCGTGTTAAGGCGTGGGCAGCCCGTGAAGCTTGCGGCTATGCGCCTGATACACCTGGAGGGGCCGACGATGAAGATACCGTGGATGGTCTAACCTTTGATCCTTGGTATGATGATGAATATGCTGAAAAGGATGATGCGGCGTAAGGCCTTGTACTTGATTTTTGGTTGGTTTGCTATTTTTGTGAGGGCGTACTCGAGCCCTTTGTAAAAGATAAATGAGTAATGTAACCCAATCAGTTTATAATGGAATGGTTACCTTTTGCTATTATTTTGTTGGATTCACGCTTTCTTGTTGGTTGTCTTATTTTGTTGTGATGTTGTTTCCCAGGAGGCTAGTCGTAGTCTGACTTGAGGTTGGGATTTAGTAGAGCATAGAGTACTTTTGCCAAATGTGCTATGATTCGAGTGTGTTCGAATGTGAGTGATACGATCAAGGTCGAATGTAAGTGATTCGAGCGAGGTCGAATGTAGATGATTCGAGCGAGGTCGAATGTAGATGATTCGAGCGAGTTCGAATGTAAGTAATTCGAGCGAGGTCGAATGTAAGTGATTCGAGCGAGGTCGAATGTAAGTGATTCGAGCGAGGTTAAATGTAGATGATTCGAGCAAGGTCGAATGTAGATGATCCGAGCGAGGTCGAATGTAAGTGATTCGAGCGAGGTCGAATGTAGATGATTCGAGCGAGGTCGAATGTAAGTGATTCGAGCGAGGTCGAATGTAAGTGATTCGAGTAAGGTCTAATGTGGAAGATTCGAGCAAGGTCGAATGTAAGTGATTCGAACGAGGTCGAATGTAGATGATTCGAGCGGGGTCAAATGTAGATGATTCGAGCAAGGTCGAATGTAAGTGATTCAAACAGGGTTGAATGTAGATGATTCGAGCGAGGTCAAATGTAAGTGATTCGAATGGGGCCAAATGTAGATGATTCGAACGAGGTCGAATGTAAGTGATTCGAACGGGGTGGAATGTAAGTGATTCGAACGGGGTTGAATGTAAGTGATTCGAACAGGGTTGAATGTAGATGATTCGAGCGAGGTCGAATGTAAGTAATTCGAACGGGGACGAATGTAGATGTAGAATGTAGAGCGATTTTGAGTTGTGCGAAAAATGTTGCATGTTGCTTTGTTTATTCATTTCATTGGAGAATATTACATACTTTGGTCAATACATACATTTGAGAAGTTCTCCATCTACCTAGTCCCTTCATCGGTCTACCTGGAGAAGGCGATAGGCGGAGTGATGAATAACAAACTTGAACTTCGAGGCGCCCCCTTCATCGCCTCATTTAAAACCTCCTCGGTAAAACCCAACTGGGGATAAAAACCCGAGTGAGCAAAAAAGAGTGCAACTTAAAGGGCGTCTGTTTTCAGAAATTGAAGTACTTGAGGTGAGCGACGTTCCAATTATTTGGTAGCAGTTTTCCTTCCATTGTTTCTAGTTGAAATGACCCTCTGTTAACTACTGCTGTGATTTTGAATGGTCTGTCCCAGTTGGTTCCTATCTTTCCCTCTCTTGGGTCTTTGTTTGCCTGTGTTTTGGTCTTGGGCACGTAGTCCCCGACTTTGAGTGGTCTGACTTTGGCTTTTTTGTTGTAGTATCGTTCTGCCTGCTGTTTTTGGGCGATCATTCTTATGTATGCCATATCTCTCCGTTGTGAGGACCCGTAAAATTCTTAACCAAAATCTCAGGATTTCGTAGTGCCAAATTAGATTCCTATGTTATTATAGTAAGCTCGCCGCGGTTCGAACCTGTTGGATTGAACTGTACCCTTCAGACTTAGGAAAAAATATTCACGAAAGAGTGCGTTTCTGTGGCCCATTATGCGGTCGCATAATCTCTATGCGGACCGCATAATGGTGGCACAGTGAATCAGAAAACTGACCAAATTTGAGGCCAATTATGCGGCTCAAAATGCGATCGCATAATTAATATGCGGTCAGCATAATCCATCGCATATCTTCCTTGGAGTTTTGCGAGGGGAGTTCTGCAGCGCATTATGCGACCGCAGAACAGGTATGCGGGCCGCATAATGGCCGCATACTCGATCAGGTGTTCCACCCGGCTGAGGCCATTTTTTGCGACAGGTTTGCGGACCGCATTCCCATTATGCGGTCGCATATGCGACCACATATCTGTGTCGGGGCACCCTATTTTCTTATTTTTAAACCCGACCCCAGACCAATATAAAACACATCCCCCACCTTTTTAAACCATTCTCCTGATAATTTAGAGTGAGAAAAGAGAGGGTTCTAGAGAGAAGGTCCCCATTTCCATCAAATTGATCCTCCACCACCACTCAAAGCTTGGGAATAATCAAACAAGATACCAATTTCTTCACTCTAAAAGGTAAGTTTCTACCACACCAGCTTTTAAATTCCATGATTTGCTAAAATGATCCATTAGTAAGGTAGTCCATGTAGGTAAGGAAAGGGACCTTGCATGCATGAGGTTCTAAACTATGTGTGGGAAAGTAAGGGCAAAGAAGAAAGAAATGGGGGATAGGACCTTAGCAAAATCATAATTCTAGGTGTACTTCTCAAGTGAGCTGGGACCATGATCAAATTCCTAATTGCAATTTGATTGTGCTATTTTGTCAAATAGATTGAAAGAGCTAAAGGATTCCGGAAATTGTCGTAAGAATTAGGGATAAGGCCTCGTCAAGGTATGTTGGCTAAACTTTCTCTCTCGGAATTGAATTCCATAATGTTTCCGTAAAGCCTAAGTATGGTCGGCTCAGAATCCCTAATTTCTACATCCCGGGTTACCCCCTTATAAACGTATAAACTTGACTATTCCGAATGAGCTTTATATGAAAAGTTAGATGTTTAAAGTATGGTTTGTTTATTAATTTTATATGGCTTTGAGTCGTGTGATAAATGAAAACTAGTATACCAATTGGGCTAGGAAAACTCGATATGCTTAATACTCCTAATTGCTCCTATGTGTACTTTATGACTTGATTGAGTATGTTTCATTGTTAATAATCTATAAAAATGTTTGAAAATGAATTAAATGAATTGGGGTGCTTCTTGTTTACGACTTTGATGTGAGTTCTTATTGTTTGTTGCTATATCTCTTTCTAAGCAATTGGTACTAAATGTGCCGAAATTCTCCGGCACATCAACACCCCAACCTAAACTCGTGCTTGTCCACAGGCAACTAAAACAACTCTATCCTATTCTAGACTCCAACTAAACGACATGAAACAATAGTGACCATGGACGGTGTTAATCGTCAGTATTACAAGCATGCAATTTTATTTATTTTCCTTTCCTGAACAATCATTGCTATTTACAAAGAAATTGATCAACTTGTGAACTTCGAGCCTCGACTAATTTGAAAAAATGTTACTCTCAGTTGAGTGCCTGTGCATTCAACTTCAAGATCTCAACTTCTGTTAGACCTCACAATTCAAATTCCCTCACAAGAAAGAAAGTCCCAAACTCACAATATTTACAATGACAACAAAAGGGACATATTCACAAAGACACTCACTCAATGAGTTTCAAGTGTTACAACACATCATACCATAAGCTTGCCCTTATTTTAATTCGTCGCCTATTCAAGAACATTCTGTTGGAGATCCTATAGGGACTTTTTAAGCTTGTAATGTAGGCTTAGGGAAGGGTTGGATAAACCTTTGGGTACAGGTGACTACACCCTCCTTGAACACTACTCACATTTTTCTTTCTTGTTGTCCTTTGTTTCTTTTCAAACCACACAACCCTCATTGGCTCCTAGTGAGCAACATCGAACCACCTTAAATACCTCTCTAATTTTCTTCAAGGATCCATATTTCGATATATATACAAATATTTCTTTTTCTTTTCTCTTTTTTTTTGTCCAAAGCTTGAATAATTTCATGTGAATACTTTGAGGTATATGTTCTTACACTCACTGTACAACCTTACAAATTTCCAACTTGACACCACACCCCCAACTTAGGATTTTAGCCTCATTCTCAATGTTCAAGGAGGGACGAGTTCAAAAGAGGAAATTATTTTACAAAAGGGAAAGGTTTGTAATGAGGTGACCAAAGAAAAGGTTAAAGGATCAAATGGGGTAGCTAGTGATAATGTCTATACAATGGGTAGCTTGAAAGGCTAACTGGGTTTTCAAATAACACAAAGACTGCCTAAGGTCATTTATCCAACTAAATATACTTATCATGAGCATTGAAAGACCAACCGGGCAAGTTCGAGATGACATAAGTAAACACGAGAATTATTTACACAAAACTAACACACATGGCACATGAACTGTTTGGCTCAACATAGTTTTACACTTGGCAACTCGGAACATTCTAAGTAAGCATAGAGTCACAGAGCGAGCCTCAAGTTCACCTAGACGATCAACAATATTTGTTTTTTTTAACAACGGAAGATTATAGGTTATTTACAGCCATACATGCTTGAAACTAGACACTCACACCAAACCGGTCAAAATGTTTCATTATACTAACATGGTTCTACTATTACACCCTTGGAAAAGAACCCGACAAAGAAAAACCAATGGAATTCATTTATAATTACTAAAGATGTACATGCATAAAACTATATAAATGTTTTTGGTTTTTTTATATCTACAAAGATAACACAATTATATACAAGAGTTGAAGGGAAATTTGCTTATATACACCAAGATCACTAAAAAATGTACAAAATTACAAAAATATATACAAGATATACAAGGCTATCCCACCCCCAACTGAAAATCATGCATTGTCCCCAATGCATAAGAAATGAAAAATAGAGTATTAGGGGCTCCCTGGGGCGCACTAAGAGCTATGGGAGTTGGTAGCCTGCTGAATGGTGGTGGGGTCACCCTCTGATACTGGGGTTGGGACTGATAAGATCGCAGCCTGAGGAGTGACCTCCACCTGCCCTGATGATGGGACTGGGGCCTGGCAGCTACTAGCCTCGCCTGTTGATGGCGGAATGGTCGATGATGTGGCTCTGGTGACCATGTCTGCTAGCGAGTGCTCAATAGCTGTCTGAATAGCTGATTCTTCTTCCTTTTCTGCAGCTGTAGGGACGGCAACCTGCTTGCCTTTCTCCTGAGGACCCTCATCCTCCTCGGACCATGACTCCTCGTCTGTCTCCTCCTCGTCTGTCTCCCCAGCCTCAGACTCGGCAGAATATCCGAAATCATCCCCAGAAGGGATATCAATGTGTGCAGGGGGAGCTGGAGTCAAGGAAGCACCGACAGTCTATGGCTCAGGTGTTGTCATCAGTGTGGAGAAGTCAAGGTTTAACCCTGCCATAGATGTGCCCGCTCCCTGCTCTCCTTCCTTGGGCATGAAGGAGGATAGATCGAACTCCAGATTTTGTATTTTGTGGAGCTCGGTCTTCAGCGTGTCAACCTCATCACGGAGTTTGGGTAGGACTCCAACTTCACCCCACTCTACCCTCTCAAGTCGAACCTCAATCCGCTGGAGGCGATCCTCATAAGATGCATGATGCTGCTGGAGTGCTGTCACTGAGGACTGGATAGGAGTAAGTGCTTGCCTCATCATTGTGGAGAGTTCCTTCAGAAGCCGGTCTAACTTTGCATTGGCATGCTGAGCTAAAAGACCTAGACTTGAAAGAGCTGGCAGGGTAGTAGAAGGCTGAGCAATAGTGGCCTGAGAGGTGGACTGTGGGGTGGCAGTGGATGCCACTGTGGCCGGAGGAGAAGTGGGTGGCTGGGAGTCTGAAGTGTCTGCAGCATCAGGAATCTGGATCTGAATCTCTGGAAGAGCAGCGGCTACCTGTGGCACCACGTCACTGATGCGCGTGATATCAATATCCTTCAGTTCTTTCCCCATCTTGTCAGGTTTGGCAGTGAAGGGACTTCCACCGCCTTACAGAGGGCTGTGATCAAGCATGGGAAGGGCAGTGACGTGGCGGTCTGGTTGGATCGGACCCCTAACTATCGGAAGATAATGTCACCGACATCAATCTTTATCCCAATCATAATGCATGCAATGAGAAGAGCTTTCTCATTGCTTATGTCAGTCTCATTCTAGGATGGTATCAAGCGAGAGGTGACAAAGTTGAGCCAGAATCTACCCTCTCGTGTAAGATCTTCCTTGAATATTTTGTGTAGAGGTTTAATCCAAGAAGGGGTCCCTTTTGAGATCACTGAGGCAATCCAGGCTCGCTCACCATCTCTGTTGGCCCATTTGGCCTCATACTCAATTGTGCCCAGAATCCAACTTTTAAAGTATAGGTCATTTATTGTGCCCTTATCACAAAGCACCGACTTCCCATGAACAATGACCGACTCATAGGAGACCTTATTGCATTTGTGATGAGCTGTTCTGGAGGCCCCGTAGGATGCATAGAACTCTCGCACGATTGTTTCATTGAAATCATCAGGCACGTTAGTGAAGCAATCCCAGTTTCTATCCTTGATATTCTCCAGTATGTGAGGGTACTGCTCCTGTAGTCCGTTCAGACTCAACTATTTCTCTTCGAGGATTTTTCATTTTGTGAGCCCTTCTTTATACAGACTCCTAGAGCCCGTGACCTCAAACCGGAGTTGGAAATATTCTCCCCTCTTTCTTCTTCCCTCAGTCTGTAGGTCGACTGAGGGCAAGGTCTCCTCCTTATCAGACTAGGAGGGATGTTGAGCAATAGTCTAGGATGGTTCTTGCCGTGAACGTTTGGCTTGTTGTGCTAGATGGCCGGATGAGTTCCTCTTTTTACCAGCAATAGATTTCTTCGGAGCCATATCTGTAAAGAAACAAAGTGTGAGCGACATAGCAGACATCAGAGAAAAATGTTACAAAGAATAGTCAAAAATATGACAGGGTATTCGGTCGCATAACCACTATGCGGACCAAAAACCTGTCGCAAATATCAATCTGCAAGAGATGAAACAATTATGCGATGAGTTATGCGATCACATATCCATTATGCGGTTCGCATATCCATCACAAAACTGAGAACTAGAAAATGCACTCACACTTATGCGATCGCAAAATTCACCGCATAGTTGGATATGCGATCGTAGAACTGCCGCAAACAACATGCCAAGACTTGGTAGTGACTGTCTGGGTATACAGTGGCTTTGCAGTCTGCATATCGCTTATGCAATCGCAAAGCCGTCATATTTGATCATCTTCCTCAGTCCACCTAGGGTTTCCTCTGCGGCACGAATGCGGACTGCACATCAACTTTGCGGGCCGCAGAACACTATCGACCCCATGGTTTGCTTCTAACCCTACAATGGTGGTTCCTAGATTCACTACCCAGCAAGCTCAACCTACAATGCAAGGACTCTCATGATAACCCAAAAGAATGGCACAAAATCAAAGAGAAAACCAAGGACTAAATCATATGAACAAAATACAAAAATTAAAACAAAAATTAACAGAAATGAGGTAAGGAAGGAGAACATACCAGATTTTATATGAATGAGACACAAGCAAGGAGATGAATTCAAGCAATGTGATCTTTGTTCACTTTTTAAAATTGAAAACCGTGTTCCTCTCTTCTTTGTTTTTTTTTTGTTTAAGTGTGAGTTGTGTGTGTTGACGTGCAAATGACCGGGGTTATGCGAAGGGGTAGGGTTACTTACCTGGTGAGAATACGGTGCGTAAGTGACTGCATAACACATTATGCGACCACATAAGTGTTATGCGGTAGTGTTAGCTCTGGTATCCCTCAAAGCCACTATGCGGTGAACTTTGCAATCGCATAAACTATATGCGGTCCGCAAAGTGCACCTCTCCGCCACATTTTGGCAACTAATTTTGCCCCAGCACACTGTCCATGTATGCGATGCCTATGCGGTCCGTATAGTAAATATGCGACCGCATACATATAGCAAACCTCTCTTAATGATTTTTTGTTTCATTTCATGCGCAATTTCACCCTATTTTATGACTTTTTGGATCACCTGCACTCTAACACACACGTTAAATTGATTAATTTAATCTATCTAACCAAAATTAAAAATTAAAGAACAAAAAGGATGTTACCACACATGGGTTGCCTCCCATGAAGCGCTTGATTTAACGTCGCGGCACGACGAAGTTGGCTCCTCTTCGGTCTTACTCATTGGTCGGGCATGGAACATCTTTGAGAGCCAATTGTTCTACGAAGTGTTTTTCTCCATCTGTGCCCAAGTAGTTCTTGACTTGCTTGACACTTTGAAGGTTCGGAGCCCATCCTCAGATTCTAATTCCACAGCTCCAAAAGGGGATACACCTACCACCTTGAATGGGCCGGACCACTTTGATTTTAGCTTGCCCGGAAACAATTTGAGCCTTGAGTTGAACAGCAAAACCAAGTCACCCGACTTGAGCTCCCTTTTCAAGATCTTTTTGTCGTGGACGAACTTCATCCTTTCCTTGTACACAGCTGCACTTTCATATGCATGGAAACGAAATTCCTCCATTTCATTGAGTTGTGTTAACCTCAAATTTACAGTTTCAGCCCAGTCTAAGTTCAACCTTTTTAAAGCCCACATGGCTTTGTGCTCCAATTCTAGAGGTAGATGACAAGCCTTTACGAAGACTAGCTGGTAAGGTGAAGTACCAATAGGGGTTTTGTACGCCGTGCGGTATGCCCACAATGCGTCATCTAGCTTCCTTGACCAGTCGATCTTGTTGGCATTAACAGTCTTTGCTAGAATATTCTTTATCTCCCGGTTGGAAACTTCAACTTGGACACTTGATTGGGGATGATAATGTGTGGCCACCTTATTCTTGAGGCCATATCTCTAGTAGCCCCGTGAAAGCCTTTTTACAGAAGCGAGACCCACCATCACTAAGAATGGACCTAGGAGTGCCAAACCGTGTGAATATATATTTCTTTAAGAATGCGGTTACACACTTTGCCTCATTGTTTGGTAGGGAAATTGCTTCAACCCACTTAGACACATAGTCCATAGCCAACAGGATGTATTTCATACCACATGAGCTTACAAAGGGGCCCATAAAGTCAATTCCCCACACATCAAAGATCTCGTCCATCACAAAGTGCATTGGCATTTCATGCATCTTAGAGATTGATCCCTGCCTCTGACAATGCTCACAACCCTTGACCATTTGATTTGCATCTTGATAAATCGACGACCAATAATAGCCACATTCAAGTACCTTTGCCACCGTTCGATTACCCCCATGATGACCCCCAACCGGTGAGTAATGGCATGCCTTTAGAATTTGCATCATCTCTTCTTCTGGAACGCACCTCCTAATGATGTTATCAGCACAAATACGGAACAAGAATGGTTCTTCCCAATAATATTGCCGGCACTCTCTCAAAAACTTCTTCTTTTGGTAAGCTTCCAATCTATCCGGAATGAGGTCACTAACCAAGTAGTTGGAAAGTGACTTCCTCATCATTCACTCAGAATTCGATTTCATTTTGTTCCGAGTCCATCAAGGATCTTCCCGTGGCAAGGAATGGTCTTCCCAATATGATAGGAATTTCCTTGTCAACCGCATAATCAAGGATAAAAATGTCGGCCGGGAGGAGGAACTTCCCCACTTTTACTAAGATATCATCAACAATACCCACGGGTCTCTTGATTGAACGGTCGGCCATTTGCAATCTCATACTTGTGGGTCTTGGAAACCCCAATCCCGCTTGCTTGTAAATAGCAAGAGGCATCAAATTTATGCTAGCACCATTATCACAAAGTGCCTTTGCAAAATCTCTCAACCCGATAGTACATGGAATGGTGAATGCTCTCAGGTCTTCCTTCTTCTCAACGATAGTTATGGAAATAATAACACTAACCCGGTGATTTCTTGGTGGATCTCTTCTTGTTCATCAAGTCTTTTAAGTATTTGGCAAATCCCGACATATCTTGGAAAGCCTCCAAGAAAGGGATGTTTACCGACAATTGCTTCAAAATATCATAGAACTTCTCGAACTTGCCATCATCTACCCTCCTTGCAAGCCTTTGAGGGAATAGAGGAGTAGGTCTAGGAATCGGTGAAGGAGCTTTTGTGGTCTACTTCACTTTTTCCTTAAGCTCCTCATGCTTTGATTTTTGGATTTTCACCTCTTGGGAGGGCTTCTCACTTTCAAAAACAACCGGCAGTTCGACTTGTGCCTCAACTTCTTGCTCAAGATCATCTACCTCAACTACTTGTTCACTCTCACCTTGAAGGACTTTGCCGCTTCTAGTCGTAATAGCCATGCAATGAGAAGATGAACTGCTCACATTCCCTTTTGGGTTGACAATTGTATCACTTGGAAGAATACCTTTTAGCTTAGGGTTTTGTTCTCTTGACAAGTCTCGCATTTGCATCTCAAGCTTTTGTATAGAGGTGGTATGTGACCCCACGATTTCGGACATGTTCTTCATTCTAGCATCACATCTCTCTTGATTTTGCAAGATCTTTTCAAGCATCCCTTCTAACTTAGATTCATTTGAAGGACCCTCCTTGTAATACTGCCCCTTCGGTGGAACATAGGGGAGCTCCGGTTGGCATAATTGCTATTGTTGTTGTTCCAATTACCTTGACTCGAACCACCTTGGTCATTGCACCAATTTTGTTGGCCTTGCCCTTGCGGGCTTGGCCTCCATTTATTTTGTTGGCGATATCCTCCTTGAGAATTATGAACATAGTTGGCTTCTTCAAACTCTTGATTTCCCGTCGGTTGCATGTCTTCCATAACATTTACCTTCTTTATTTGGCTCTCCGTAAACATATTTGTCAACACATCAATGTTCGTGGAAAGACCAGCAATCAATTGGTTTCTCTCTCAATTTTCTTTGATCATATTGGTAAGAGAGGGAGTACCATAAGAAATTTCACTACTAGCATCTTCAGAATGCCATGATTGATTGTTTTTAGCCATTTTATCCAGAATTTGTGTAATCCAGGTGAATGATTTGTCCATGAAATATCCGTTTGCTGCATCTTTTTCTATGGACTGAGACAATGGATCCAAACCCATGTAGAACTTCTTCATCAGAATTCCATCCGGAAAACCATTGTTCGGTGACCTCACTAAGTACAACTTGAATTGGTCCCACGCTTCATGTAAGTGTTCTCCTGGTATTTGTTTGAAGAAGAATTATCTCTAAGCTCAGACTTCTTGCTCTGAGGGAACCACTTGGACAAGAAGGCACGGACAAGCTCGGGCCAAGAAGTGATGGATTAAGGAGGTAGATTTTGAATCCACTTTCTCGCTTTTTCCAGTCAATGAATATTTGAATACTCGCAATCTCAAGGCGTCGTCTGTTACATTGTTCTGCTTATGCATGACGCATACACCCAAGAAGTTCCTAATATGTTGCGTTGGATCATCATTGTAGAGTTTCTGAATAATCCTTCTGCTTTAAGCATTAGGATTAACCCATGTTCTACTTTGAATGTAGCAGCTTCCACCCGTAGAGGAAGGATAGCGTTGGTATCATCAAGATATTCCTCAATGTCCGCAAAGGGATTCTCATCTTCCTCATACTCGGCCATTCTCACCTATCACACCAATCAAAGCAAGCAAAATGTGATGGAATAGAAAAGATGTTAAGTAAAGTGCACACTAGTTAGTAATTTCAAAATCGTATTCCCCGGCAATGACGCCAAAATTTGATACGCTCAAGTTACACCTTAAAATAGTGTAAAGCGATCGATGTCAAATATAGTAACCCAACAAGGTTGGGGTCGAATCCCATAGGGAATAGGCGTGAAAAGTTTACTTGAGTAGTGTGAATCTTAACTTAACTCGTCTTTCTATTCCGTTAGAGTAACAAAAGTATTGTAGTAGATTGAATTGTAATTTAATAACAAGAATGATTAAATAAGGTAGTAATTAATTTGATTATCTAAACCAAGATTGTGTCCCCTTCAATGAAATGTAATGCTACCGGTGTTAATATGATATATTTCTAATGGAAGGTCCTTTTGATATGCAAATGATTTCTAAATGACTACCCAATATTTTCTAATAGTTGGGTAGTATTTATCTTTATGATTTTTCCAAATATAAAAGAGTTGCAATTAAGAGTGATCAATTTATGCAAAATAAAATACACTTATTCCTAAGCGATTCCATTAAACAAGGTTTAAAATCTTGAGTCTTTGATATTTACTCCTACCAAACCCTAACTCACTTTTCCAAGTAGAGAAAGAATATAATGGCGCTTGCTAATGTTTGCAACCACTAACGATAAATGAAGAATGAGAAGTAAATAAATATCAACCAACCATTATATATATATTCAATGCTAAACACCCATTGACATTACACCCATTTAGGGTCTACAACCTTAGTATTTAAAACTAGCCACACATGCTAAAATACAAAAGCAAAGGAATATTAAATGTCATAAATGCTTACAAAAGTGCAAGATTCTTCACTTGAAAACTTCCAAAAGATGGGACTATTCAAAGTTTGGATTGTAGCTCTTTTTCCTGACAATATGCCCCCACAAAACCCCAATAAATATATTTATAGTGGGCTAAAACTCGGGGCCAACTTCGAACAAAAATGCCCTTCCAGGTCAAATATGCGACCACATTTTTGTCGCATAACAGATATGCAGTCCGCATTCTCTTCAATCTCACCGCATCTTCAAAACCCTAGTTCTAGGAAGTCACCGCATTCCAGTTAGCGGTCCGCATTGTTGATATGCAGCCGCATAGTGTCATCACGTTTATGATCTCAGTCACTTCTATAGGAGGTTTGCGATCCATTATGCGTCCCGCAAACCTGTTATGCGGTGGCATAATGGATCACATTTCTTCACTTGGATTTATCCACACTGACTGTTGGACTCTGCGGTTCACCTAGGCATTATGCGGTCCGCATGTTAGATTTGCGGTCCGCATTTTCAACTATGCGGTCGCATTTTGCCCATTCTTGTCTTCCTTTGTCTTTTTGATTCCATTTCCATATTTTTGGGTCCTCAAGCTTCATGCACTGCAAAACATTAAAATTACATAAGTATAAAAGACAATTTCATTTGAAATGAGCTAAAATCTAAGCAACTGGTATTAAATGTGCCGAAATTCTCACGGCACATCAAAGGCCCACACCTGAAACTACATGTGCCGATGTAGGGGTGGATTGTGATTTGTGGTGAAACTGGTACCTGTGAAATGGAAACGAAAAATCTAACCCACACGGCATATGTGGGAAGGCAGCCTAGCTGATCGGGTGGAGATCGGACTCCATGTTGCGCACATGGTGTTACTACTCTTGTAACAACTTTCTTTCGCACCATATATCAAACCACATTGTCCGTGGGTAGATGGCCTAGCCGATCAGGCGTGATCGGACTCTGTGCTAACAAAGACTATGATAATCGGTGCTAATGATCTTGCAACCAAATATATATATATATATATATATATATATATATGAATACTATTTTCGTACTTTGGAAACCGTTATGTTTCAATTGGTTATTTGGATATTGTTGGTTGCGACTTGTTGTTCTCTATGTGTTGTCTTTGCCTGTATGGACATTCTATTTTGAAACAGAACTTTGAGCTCTATATATTAGTACTATTCTACAGTACTAACATTCCTTTGCCGGGGGCGCTGCATCTTTAATGGATGCAGATGGTTCCACAGTAGGCGGCACTGATCAATGATAGCGGTATGCACTTCCCAGGTGACTTGGTGAGTCCCACTTCATTTCGGGGTGTTGCACCTTTTGTTCCTCATGTATCTACTTTTCACTTTCTTACCATGTTTTGAGGTATAGCCGGATCCTTGTTGCCAACATTTCCTTATTACCCTTCCGTTGTACTTAGAGGCTCCGTAGACAGTTTGTGGGTGGTGCCTAATGTTGGGAATAGAGCTAGAAATGTTGGTATTTAGCAAACAAGTATGTTTTTCATTAAATCCATAGACTTGTAATATTTTGTTAATATGAATGAAGTTGTTGATGGAAATGAAATGGAAGTCGTAATGAAATACTTTCAGAAATTGATTAATGGAGTCCATACCCCCTTTACTCGTGAATTAGTTTGGGTAGAATGAAATCTAACAGGCTTGCTCAGTCGGATTTACTCGGTTGAGCGTCGGTCGTGCTCCTCAATTTTTGGGGTGTGACATTCTCTCTTCTATCTCGTCGAGGTCTTGCTTCATGTTCTCATCGTTGCCTGGTCCGCTTTTATTGGAGTATCTTAGTCTCGGTTCTCCGACCTCGACCGGTACGACTTCATCAGTGTTGTAGACCAATGAGTACAGAGTTTCTCATGTGCTTGTCTTTGGCGTTGTGCAGTATGCCCATAGCACTTTTGGTAGAAGTTCTGGCCATAGTCCCTTGGTGTCTTCGAGTTATATTTTCATGATGCTCAATATTGTTTTGTTGGAGGAATCGGCTTGACCATTTCCTGCGAGATGATATGGTGTGGAGAGTATTCTCTTGATGTACCATTTCTCGAAAAATTCAGCAGTCTTTTTCCTGGTGAACTGTGGTCCGTTATCACAGCTGATTTCCTTGGGGATGCCAAAACGACATATGATGTTCCTCCATATGAATTTGATGACCTCATGTTAGGCGAAAGCACCTGCTTCTAACCATTTGGAGAAGTAGTCAGTCAAAATTAAAAGGAAACGTACATTACCTCGACCTGCTGGGAATGGTCCTACGATGTCCATTCCCTATTTAATAAATGGCCAGGGCGACGTGACTGAATGGAGGTGCTCACCCGCTTGGTGTATCATAGGGGCGTACCTTTGACATTGCTCGTATTATTTGATGAAGTCGGCAACGTCTTTTTTCATGGTGGGCCAATAATAGCCAGCTCGTATGAGGCATCTGACGAGGGCTCAATTGCCGGTATGGGCGCCACAATGGCCTTCGTGTACTTCCTTGAGTACTCGTCTTGTTTGGTTTGGTCCCAGGCATTTTGCCAAGGGGCCCTCGAACGTCCTTTTGTATAAGTCGTTGTCGATGATGTTGTACCTGGCAGCCTGCATTCGAAGCTTTCTGGCTTCTTTTTTGTCTGGTGGAAGTGTTCTCTCATGCAAGTAGGTTATAATACAGTTGCGCCAGTCCCAAGTTAAGTTTACAAAGTGTACCTCAAGTTTATCTATCGACGAGAAGAGTAGCGTGACGACACTCCCCTTTCCATTTATGCTTTTTGTTGCTGCTGATAGTTTGGCGAGGCCGTCTGCCTCGGCGTTTTGAGCTCGAGGTATTTGATCAAATTGACATTCGTCGAATTCCGGCAGCAGTTTGTGGATTTCCGTTTGGTATTTTTTTAGCCTTTGCTCCTTGATCTAGTAAGTCCCTATGACTTGGTTGACGACGAGTTGTGAGCCGCCTCGGAGCACGACCACTCGTACTCCATATTTGAGAGCTAGTTCTAGTCCTGCCATCACGACCTCATACTCGACCTTGTTGTTAGTCATATCGGGGCATCGTATGGATTGGCGAATGACCTCGCCCGTTCGGACCTCAAGTATGAGTCCCAGTCCCGAACCTGACGCTTTAGAAGTGCCTTCGGTGTATAAGACCCATAGATCGGGTAGATGGAGAGCAGTACGAGAAGCTTCTTGCTCGACTTCAGGAATTTTCTTGGCGTTGAAGTCGGCGACGAAGTCGGCTAGTACTTGCAACTTTATCGTTGTTCGCGGCTGATCCGTGATATCGTGCTCGCTTAGCTCGATGGCCCATTTAGCCAGCCTTCCCGATAGTTCAGGCTTATATAAAATGCTTCTAAGGGAGAAGGTCGTGACTACTGATATAGGATAGCACTGAAAATAAGGTCTCAGCTTTCGTGAAGGTATGACTAATGCCGGAGCCAGCTTTACGAGGTAGGGGTACCTTGTTTCGGGATCGACCGGGGTTTTACTAATATAATAAATTGGAGATTGTGTACCTTCGTTTTCACGACCAGTACTGCACTTACTGCTACTTCTGACAGGAGGCGTTACCAGGAGGCATTCGCTGGGTTCGGATTTGGCGAGCAGTTGAGGCGAGGACATATATGTCTTTAGCTCTCGTAAGGACTCGACGCATTCTGAGTTCCATTGGAGTTCGTTGTCTTTTTTGAGGACGTTGAAAAATTTGTGGCACCTATCAGAGGATCGTGAGATTAATCTCGACAGGGCGGCAATACGGCCGGTTAGTTTTTCTACCTGTTTCTTGCTGGTCAGTAGTTCAGGTTTTCCTTCAATAGCTTTGACATGGTCGTGATTGACTTCTATGCCTATTTGTGACACCAGGAAACCGAGCAACTTGCCCGAGGTTACGCCGAAGGCATACTTTTCGGGGTTTAGCTTCATATCGTAGTGCCTTAGTATATCGAAGGCTTCTTTCAGGTGATCAATATGATCTTCTCCCCTTTTGGATTTAACCAACATATCGTCTATGTATACTTCCTTTGTTTTGTCGAGCTATTCTTTGAACATCTTGGTGACCAGCCTCTGATAGGTTCCTTTTGCGTTCTTCAACCCCAATGGCATGAATCTATAGCAATAGGTCCCTTGGTGAGTTATGAAAGTGGTATTTTCCTGGTCTTCCTCCTCTATGAGGATCTGGTTATACCCTGAATAGGCGTCCAGGAAGCTTAGCGATTTGTGTCCCACCGTTGCATCGATGAGTTGGTCAATGTGTGGAAGCGGAAAAGAGTCCTTTGGGCATGCTTTGTTTAGGTCTTTGAAATCCACGCACATGGCCCACTTCCCATTTTTCTTTTTCACCATGACAACGTTGGCAACCCATTGGGGGTATTTGGATTCTCTGATGGAGTCGTTGGCGAGTAGTGTTTCCACCTCCTCTCGGACTACTTCATTGATTACGGCGTTGAATTTTCTTCTCATTTGCTGTACTGGTGGGTAGAATGGATCTACATTCAATTTGTGCGTAGCGATGTCCTTCAGAATACCCGGTATATCTGCATGGGAGAAATTGAATAGGTCTACGTTATCAGTTAGAAACGCATGAAATTTACCTGGTTCGAGGAGTTTGTGGCCGATGTAAGACTTTTTGCTGGTGTCATTTTTATCTAGTTGGACGGGGTCGAGATCTTCTATCGTTGACCCCATGGCCTCTACGATGTCGGGGTCCTTGATGACGTCATTTTGCTCGTCGAATTTGGGCCCCGACTCTGGTAATTGCTATGCTTCCGAGCTTGTTCCCTTTAAATGTTGAGTGTATGTACAGTCTTGGGCGATGCGATAGCATTCTCGGGATGTCCGTTGTTCGCCCCGAATGCTGAATATCCCCCACGGAGTAGGGAACTTGATTACTTGATACAGGCGGGATGGAATGGCTCTCATGGCGTGTATCCAAGGCCGCCCTATGATGGCGTTGTAGGTTGTGTCCTGGTTCATGATATGGAAGGTTGTCTCTAAGGTGACGCCCCCGGCCAGAATGGGTAGCGTTATTTCTCCTGAAGTTCGTTCAATTGCATTGTCAAACCCTGTCAGTGTTATGCAGCATGGTACTATCTTATCCTCGATCTCATTTGGGCGAGAACTTGGTGGTGGATAAAACACGTGCCGATCCCATCGTCGACCATTATTCTTTTCACATCAGTATCTAAAATTCGTAAGGTAATAACAAAAGCATCGAGGTGAGAGAAATTCAAACCGTGGGTATCTAACTTATCGAAGATGATACTGTCTTCAAGGTCGTCATATCGTTCGTGTGTTATTGATCGCTTCAATTTATGCATGGTGGTGAACTTTACGTGGTCGATTGCGGTTTCATCACCCCCGCCGATGATAATTTGGATGGTGCGGGTGGGGGAGGGTGGCTTTGGAGGGCCTTGGTGTTGTTTTCGTCCTCTACCAAAGTTAGCTATCTCGCGGTCGCTGATCATCTCTTTTAAATGTCTTTGTTTGAGCATGTTTACCACTTCTTGTCGTAAAGCTATGCAGTCTTCCGTCTTGTGGCCTTGTTCCTACACAGAGAGCATTTGACCTTCTGGTGTTTGGGTCGGACGTCATATTTTGCGGCCATTTCACCTTCGGGCCGAGCTTATCCAGTGCGTACACTATCTCGGAAGGAGAAACACAAAAATTGTGAGTAGATAAAGGTGGGGGCATACCTCTATCGTTTCGTTGAGTCCCTGTGTTTCGCCTGGACGGCTCTTCCATATGGCGAGGAGATGGTGGAATAGCCATTCTGGCATAAGGCTGGTGCCTATCCCGATTGGGACGTGGGCCTAAGTGATCTCTTCTAGCATCATTGCGGCGGTCTCATCTTGATTTTGTTTGGACTGACGTTAGTTGTTGAGTTGAGGTCATCCTCGTCTGCTCGAACCTCGACATAATATGCATTTTATATTTCTTCCCAAGTGGTGGGAGGGTACTTCATGAGTTCGCTCAGCAATTTTCTGGCCGCCCTCAACC
This sequence comes from Nicotiana paniculata, assembly GCA_005239505.1. Classification (NCBI taxonomy): domain Eukaryota; kingdom Viridiplantae; phylum Streptophyta; class Magnoliopsida; order Solanales; family Solanaceae; genus Nicotiana; species Nicotiana paniculata. The sequence goes on along the minus strand of ML324630.1, from coordinate 15,995 downwards.
CATTTCTGTTTAGTCCATTTTGGAAGGCTGCCATGGACATCCCTTCAGATACGTTTGACAAGCTCATCCTGACTCTGTTTAATCGAGCGAGGAAACCCCTGAGTCCCTCGCCGGGCGATTGTCTAAATATATCATTCACCCTGGTCTCAGCTTTCTTGGTTCCAGCGTGGGCTGTTACAAACTTACCAGGCATTTCCTCAAATGTTGTTACTGATCATGCTGGTAGCTGTAAGTACCATGTAAAGGCTCCCCTTTTTAGGGTTTCGCCTAACTTCTTTAGCAATACTGCCGGTACCTGCTCTTTTGAGAGGTTGTTGCCTTTTACTGCAGTGACGTAATGAATTATGTGATCTTCGGGGTCCATCGTGCCATCATATATTTTCAAATATGGCGGCATTTTGAAGGTTTTGGGTATGGAGTGTGGGGTCGCTTCTTCGTTGTATGGTTGTTCGACGAACCGACTGACGTCCCGTTTAGGCAAGAGCTTTGGGGCACCGGGTATCTTGTCGACCCTTTCCTAGTGTTCTTTCATCTGGTCTCGTAGTGCCTTATTTTCATTTTCCATTTCTTCAATCTTCCTTAGTATGGCTGCGAGTGCATCATTTCCTGCATCAACAATGGTGTTAGTGTTACCTCTTGGACGGGGGGCGGGTTGCTTGTTAACAGCTGCGGCGTCTGCTTGTGCGGCGTTATGAGTCGTTCCCTGAGTTGGCTTGTAAAGGAAGTTGTTTAATGTACTTGTCAGCCATACTTCCAGTAGTTTTTTCATTGTTGGTGGTGCTTCTTCGGTTGTGGACGTGGAAGCCTCCCTTTCTCGGGCGACGGTTACGCTTCTATGAGGGGTAAATGAACCGCTTCGTCCTGGTGGGACGCTTGGTCTCACATTTTCTTCTCTTCCATCACCAGCCTCGTTAATGGTGCTCATGAGCTTGGCAGTGACATCTGCTATGGACTTCAGCTTTTCTTCCCCTTTTCCTTCCATTTTTAGTTTGTGCGAACGAAAAAAAAGATAGTTGTTGTACATGCGTTTCTTTTAGATCTAACAGAAACTATAGACTTTAACTAGAAAATCCCCACAGACGAATCGAGGAATGAAATGAAAGTTTAATCCTAGTAAGCTTAATGACTGTTAGATCTGCGAGTTTGGTGATGAATGGAGTGAGTTTATGCGCCGCAAAAGTAAATTCAAGTTAACAACGTGTAGGATGATTGCTATTGATTTCTCAAGGAAATATGTAGATTAAATGCATGCAATGGCAATAAATGTAATAAAGGAACATATGTCACCCAAATATTGGATGACTAAGGTCAGTCAATTCTTCGTCTGCAGTGCAGATGATAGTAAACATGGATGAATACAAGATTCTTGGATCTTGTGGACGTCAAAAGTTATCTCTCAACTCAAGAATCAATAGAAAAGACAAGTTTTATATATTCTCAATAGCCAATGTTACAGATGTGTTTCATTCTGAAGGTTTTCGATCCCCTTTTTCCTTTTTCCTCTTTTCTATATATAGGGAAGAGTTCTTTCGAAACCCTAAGAAAGTATAAACCAAAGAATATTCTCTCTTCTTGATCCTAACTTATCTTACCGTCAACGTCTATTTATCTACTCAACCAAAAGTCGTCTTCTCAAAAGGGGGATTTTTGCCACCAACCCTTGGCTGACTTAGCCTTCGACCACGACCAGCGAGGCCATTAGGTTCGATCTAAATTTTGACCAATACAAGTTCTAGTTTAACATAAATCTATATAAATTCTCTATATTCAGTTTGTGTTAAGAAACTAAGCTCAAAATAACAATATAAAACAAGAAGATAGATAATAGATGTAGAGAGGAAAGAGAGAACTTCCTTATTTCATCAAGTGTGTACAATATCACTTCTTATCCTCAATTTATCGTATTACATAGAGGTATACAAAAGAATATCATAAACATGACATTAAACATTTGAGATCATGGAGGAAAATCATGGGGAAGTTATGGAGCTATGGGAGTCACAACCATAACTCCATAAGTCATGGAGTAGTGGGAGTTACAGAGATAATGGAGAAGAGTAGTGGGTATTACTCCTTTATGAGTTATGGATATCCACCATTTGATAATTATTTATAACACTCCCCCTTGGATGTCCATAGATAGTGTGTCTCATTGTAGTGACCCGGCTGGTCGTTTTGAATGTTGTAGCTCAATTCCCTTATTTATAGCTTATTTCATGCTCAATTTTCGTTATGTGACTTGCCAGGATAGTTGGTTTGGTTTCAGGGATGTTTCGGAATTAGTTGAGACACTTAGTCTCATGGTTGGAAGCTTAAGTTGAAAAGGTTGACCGGATGTTGACTTATGGGTAAATGGCTCCAAAATGAAGTTTAGATGGTACCGATAGCTCCGTTGGGTGATTTTGGACGTAGGAGTGTGTCCGAATAGTAATTTGGAGGTCCGCAGTTGATTTAGGCTTGAAATGGCGAATGTTGGAAAATTAAAAGTTTTGGAAATTGAGAAGTTTGACCAAGAGTTGACTTTGTGATTACTGGGCTTGAATTTTGGTTCCGAGAGTTGGAATAGGTTCGTGATGTCATTTATGACTGGTTTGAAAAATTTGAAGTCAATCGGACGTAATTTAATAAGTTTTGGCATCGATTGTAGAAGTTGGAATTTCTTAATTTTCGTTAGGCTTGAATTAAGGTGTGATTCGTGTTTTTGATGTTTCTGATGTGATTTGAGGCCTCGACTAAGTTCGTATCATCTTTTAGGACTATTTAGTATATTTGGTGGAGGTCCAGGGGGCCTCGGGTTGGTTTCGGATGGTTAACGGATCAAAAATTGGCTTAAGTGTTATGTTGGTGCTTCAGGTCTGGTGTCATCGCACCTGCGCTGGGATTGGCCGCAGATGCAGAGCCGCAAAAAAGCCGTTAAGCTTGCACAACTGCGAAGAGGAGGAAGGTCTCTGGGGTTCGAAGGTGCGGAAGAGGTTTCATAGATGCAGATGCGCATCTACGCGAGGTCGACCGTAGAAGCGATTTTGGACAGGCAACAGGGGAGTCGCATAAGCGAAGGGAGGTTCGTAGATGCGGTCCTGTAGGTGCGAGGCTGGCAACGCAGGTGCGAAAGGTCGCCTATTAAGTGAGTATCACAAAAGGACGGATTTATCCGTAAAGGCGGATGCGCAGGTGCGAGTCCAGGCTCTGCAGGTGCGGAAATGCCTAGGAAGAGTTTAAAAATCGACGGTTTCGTGATTTTTATCATTTTGGACATTTAAAGCTCAGGATCAGCGATTTTTGAGAGGTATTTCGAGGGGTTTCTTGAGTTAAGTCACTTGTAATCATTTTTATTCGATAATATTGTTTCCCCATTGAATTTCCCACCTAGATTGTATGTTTTTTAGGTGGAATTTTGGGAGTTTTAGACTAGGGATTGGATAGTTAAATTTGGGGGTTTGAGTGATGATTTGGTGTCAAAATTTGATAAATTTAGTATGGTTGGAACCATGGTTGAATGGCCTTTTGGATTTTGTAACTTTTATTAGATTCCGAGACGTGGACCCAGGGTTGACTTTCGATTAAGAACTTAGCATTTTCATATGGAATTGATTCCTATAGCTCTTGTTGATTGTATCAAATAGTTTGTAGCTAGATTCGAGGTATTCAGAGGCCGATTCGCGAGGCAAGGCCTTGTTGGAGTAGAGATTTGCACGGTTTGAGGTAAGTAACACTTCTAAACTTGATTCTGAGGGTATGAATCCCTGAAATTTTGTGCTATGTGATTGGTGTTGAGGTGACGAGCATGCTAGGTTACGGGCGTGTGGGTCTGCACCGTAGTAATTGTGATTTAGTGATTCCATAGAATTCTATAGCCACTTATCTCAATATTATTACTGCACTCTATGTGTTAGAGCACTTGAGTTATGATTTATGCTAGAAATTATGTTTAGGATATGGGCTGGTACTATTGGGACTTACAGTGGTCGTTCTTTGCTATTGCATTATTCGTTTAAATGCAGCTGTGTACTCAGTTGCATTCATCATTGCATATCATATCTGAGTCTCTGATATCATAAATTTTCACATCATGTATCATTGGTTTGGGCTGCTTAGCATGAGTGTTGTGCGCCCGAGAGAATGTAGATATTGATGACTAAGTCAGGCCGCAACAGGCTTTATTTATTCATGCCATGATTGGCTTATTATAGCACCCAGGCTGGATTTGCCCCTACGGATTCCACACACCTACAGAGAACACAATTGCTATTGATTCACGATATTTGATTCGGGTTGGATCTGCATTTTACACTACTGAGTGATTGAGTGTGATGAGCGAGAATTGAGACTGTCAAGTTGAGTACTCGGGAGCGTGAGTTTGCGAGGCTTTCATTGTGTTGCATAACATACGATATGCATATTGGCTTGTAGATATAGAGATGTCATATTATTCATATCATTCAGACTCGACATATTTATTAGTTTTGAGTTTAATTGCTAAACCTATAAGCATGTCTACATTCCCGTACTGGTACCTGAAAATTATGAGTTTCTTAGAGATATTACTGTCATATGTTCTGTAAATTTCCATACTGTTTAATTTTGTATTTGGACAGTATTGTTCGGACTCGTCACTGCGTTCAGTCCAAAGGTTAGACTTGTTACTTATTGAGTTGGTTGTAACCCCTCCCCTAATTCCCTTTAAACAGACCTTCGTCACTGAAATTTAGCTACTATTACTCTCTTATTCTCTCATTCTATATTGTTCTGAACTTTGGCTCTTAGCCGACTGAAAGCCAAGGCCACCAAAGTTCGAGTAGTTGATATTTCTTAGTGTCAGCACTGCCCGGGGTTCATCTGAAACCCTTGGGAACTCTGACGCACTAAGATTGTTTTGGGTTCTGCTATTGTCTACTAATGTTTGAAGTACTGTTGAGACTGTTCTTCTTGTTTATTTGTCTGTCAATTGATAGCTGGTGAGTTTTTCGATCTTAGAAGTTCATTCTCTTTCGGTTATGTTCATACTCGGTATATTCATGTCATTGATACATTTATGAATCAATATCTTCCTATGACATCCATGTTTGCAACCTTATTGACTTTGAACTTTTTCTAGCATTAAACTTGCCTAAAATTCCAACTCTGATATGTCTATTACATGTGTTCAATATGAAGGACTTTTGGCTCTCCTATGATCTTTTAGTCTAGCGTATTTGTACCTGAATGTTTATATCTATTGCCTGGAATGAGTTCACTTCCCTGCCCTGTCTTGAACTCTTGTGATTAAGCCACTTCATGCCCAGAATATGTGCTAATCTTTATGGGATCATTCCTTTGCAACTTGACATTTCCTAAGACTAATAGTTGATCATATTGTCATACCAAGCATGCTTTCCTGCTACTTAATGTGCACTCCCTGAGTTTTTGTCTTCAACTCAATACTCTTTAATATTGCCCGAGATTTTAGGATGAAATAACTAGCCTTTCCTGTAGCCAACTAGTATTATGTTTAATACTTGCATGTCTTGCTTTTGAAAGTCGATATGCCTCTTTTATTGTGACTAATGTTCATCATGCTAAAATTTTCCCCTACTTAGTTAAGTAAATGCTTGTTCTACTATACTTTTCATTAGGCTTTTCATGACGGACACTTTCATGTGAAGGTTATGCTTGTTTCTAGTATGTGATTCTGCCAGACTTTCACTAAGGTTCTATAGGCTGATTCTGAATCATGCTTCATTGGAATGGTTTACTATCTTATGCCATGAACTTGTCTCATATGTTTCTTGTATGCCTTTAAATTTATCCTGATCTTGTTTATATGTCTTGGCTAGAGCTGTTGTTAAACATAGCTTTTAAAACTAATAGTTTAGGCTATTTAGTTGAATTCTATAAGTATTTTGTCACCTGTATGGCTGAATTTGGCATCCATTTGGGTAAGTAAGTTATTCGTTTAGGTATGGTATGTTGGGAGTGCTTTGGTGCTGGAGGTTTGAAATACAATGTTCACATATGGAGTTTGGGCCTACTGTCCGTGCAAAGTTCTGATCATATTGGAAGGCCCATATGTGTTACTGGGTTATTCTATATTTGTAATTCGGTTTATGCTTGTTCAATATGGTCTGTAATAACTTGTAAAACTGAATGATGGTGAAATTAGTGAAAAGGGGGAACTGGTATACTTTATCTTTTACATGAGTGGGTAGCGATCATGCCTATAAGGTCTTAATTGTTTGTTTGCTCATCATACCTCATTCTCTAGAATTATATGCGCACAATGTTTTCCTCTTAGAAAACATGACTTAGGGTCTATATGATGACTTGAATGGTTCGAGAGAATGCTTATAGGAATCATGCACACACTTCATTTCATTTGTCAATTATACTACATTTGTTTCCATGTCCACTATCCAACATTCTTAGATAACATGTTTGTAGGATGCAACAATATGCTACCTTTACTTACCTAGATACCATGACTATAGGGTCTTAACTAATTAATCAGCTATTTCGTGATGTTTTTTTTATTGCCATACTTATATGACGTACACATAGGGATAAAGTATCATAAAATCAACTTTCAATTGCCAACCATTAGAAATCCTGCCTATAGGATACTGTCAGCTACCTAAGACGCATATTTATAAGATCAGCTTGGGAATTCAGAATTTTGGAGTTGTTTTCACCACCTTATTATGAAAAAAATTAGAAATCATGCATATAGGATTTGTAATGGTCTAGTCTGCCCATACGTTAGTCCAGAAGTTGTAGCACTTCACGTATAATACTGGAATCATAGAAATCTTGCCTATCAGACGTAATGATTCCAACACGTCTTATTGACATACACTACCTAACCATAAATCTGTTTGCGTGCTTTTCCTGCTTATGTGCGGAGGTTACTTGAGCCCCACTTTATTGCAATTATGTGCATACCTATCTGTTTTGATTGTCGCCTAGTTTTACCATTTTGAGCAGCTGAGTTGAGTCTAGAACTACCAAATAGTAGGTCCATAGCCTCCTGGACCCTATTCATGGGACGAGTAGCGCACGCATAGGGCACGACTTAGAATTGAATTAGAACGATTTTAAGTAAACAACTTCAACATAGTAATTGAGTAGCAGGAGATGATAGTTTGTGCCCGCTGAATAATATGAGCAACTTCTACCTAAAGGGAGTTGTGAAGTATTATTTATGTTGCACGGGGTGATCCTTTAGGCTAAAAACCTTAGGAACCACAGTTGTAGACATCAAAGAGTGCCTAACACCTTCTCTTTGAGGTAATTTGAGCCCTTACCCAATCTTTGGTGGCATTGACTAGTCAAACAGAATTATTTGCTAATAGGTGCCCTAACCCACCTTAAAAATTGTAAGGTGGTGACTGTTTCTCTTAATACCCATTTAAAAGAGTTGTCACATGTCGAAACCTTTTTTCTCGAAAAAATGAGGCGCGACAGCATGGCGACTCCGCTGCGGAATTACACTTAGGCTCTTACAAAACGAACTTGACTTATGTGAATTACTTTATTTTATTTTTCTTTATTTATTTTAAAACTACTATCACATGCACCTCCCTTCTCTTATTCACCTTTATTTGTTTAAATTTGCTATGACATGCACATCCATTTCCTTATTCTTCTTTGTTTGCTATGACATGTATGACCGCTCTCCATTTCTTTTCATCTTGACTACTACATTATCCCTATTTCCATACCTTCTTCATTATGTTCGCACATTTTCATGAGCCAAACTGACTTCTTTCTTTTTTCTTTATTTTCTTTTCTCTTTTTTCATGTTCACTTTTGTTATTTTATTTACTGCTTTTTACATGCAAATACTTGGCAATGTGCTATTATTTTTGCATAAATCATGCTCCACATCATACTCCACTCGTGCTAGTTATCAACATAGGGGCACTTGATGAGTGTCCGCGCTTTCATAAAAATCACCTTTTTTTTAAAATTGGAAAGGCTTATTTGCGGTAGACTAGTCAATCTGCGGTGCAATCGTGGGTCCCGTGCCTTTCCCTCTCAAGTTTTTAACTTGAGAGTACCAGTTTAGACCATTCTAGAAACCCTACTCCAACTTGAAATGTACATGCATCATGCTAAACCTAGTACGGGTTGGAGCGTTATTAACGTAACAACCCGCTAAGATGAACCTTGTCCAAAGTCCGGCAGAATTTCGACAATCCCAATGGACACTATTAAATTATGAGAATTACTTGGAGAAAACGTGCTAACATGTTGATCATTATTGCGTAAGTAGTCAAATATGGAGGGAGAAAGGGATAACCTTTGTTTGTTGCAGAAAATGAAGCATGAAATCCCCAGGTCCGGTATGGTCCAAAATTGTATACGGCTAAAATCAGAGAACCCAATTTTGTGATCATTATGGCACTCCATAGCCCGTCTTCAGAAGGCTCGAAGCATGTCGAGGATTCTTCGTGCTCGACCTCGAGGCGGTGTAAATCAAAGACCATCATGAAAAAGCGGGAAATTCCCAAAAGGCACGTGGTTAAAGCTGACCAAGTCCGCAAAAATAGTACAAGTTTGTACCGTGGCATTAAATGGATGTATCAACCGTTTATCTTTGTAATAATTACACATGTACTATGTTGGGATTCCTCCTCTTATATAAAGGGGACCCTTGTCATTTTATAACATATATGATATTCAATACAAGAACAAGAACGTTCTCTACAATTGTTCCATTGACTTATTGCCTTTCATTTATTGTGTTCATTAATTGTTCTTCCTTTATTGATCATAAAGAGACCATTTTCGAGGCCTTCAATACTGTGGTGTATTCATTAACCTCCCTCTTTCAAGCCCTCGAGCTCGACCTCGAGTCCCTATTTCGACCAAGCTCGAGACCCTGTCTCATAACCACTCGGTTTGCATAAATCTGTTATCTCGCTCTTGTCTCATTTTTCTTACCTCTCACTTAGCATCTACTGCCTAAACAACTAGTATTAAAATAGATCACATATTTTTAGAACCAGAAAATCAAATATAATTGTAACTACCATTTTCCAGGTAAACAATTTGGCGCCCACCGTGGGGCTAAAAATAATAGTGATTGTTTTAGTGCTGGTTTTCTAAGAACACAAGTTATTCTTTAAATTTTTTCTTCTCCAAGAATCTTCAATTCCAGTTCAGAAAATGTCTAACTCAATGAACGCACATGAAAACAACGGTCCTGAGGATCATGGAGAGAATGGAGAAGCTACTTCAGGTGTCGGTGTACCGCCGCAAAACCCTTAAGGGGCACCAGTGGAAATCCCCGTCGATAAAGGCTCACGCAACGCTCAACATGTCGATGTAAGCTCTCATAGAAACGGAAGTGTGCACAAAGGAGACCATCATGAAGCAAAGAGAGCCCCTGCTCAAAAGGAAAGAGAGGTTAGCCGTCATGTCATTTTTAAGATGTTGCAAGCACAACAGGTGGCTATTGCTCAGCTACTAAGCCATTAGAGAACTCCAAGCATAGCACCACCAGAAACGGCTCCTCGAGTCGAACAGGCACCAGAAAGGTCGAGCAATAATGGGTCAGCAATTGACCCCGCTATTATGAAGATGCTCGAGGACCTCACAAAGACGATTCAATCAGGAAAAAAGAAGATAGAAGCTAACGACAAAAAGGTGGAGACCTATAACTCGAGAGTCAATCAGATCCCAGGCGCACCCCTGATTCTGTAGGGTGTGGATTTAAAAACGTTCATGCAAAATCCATTGCCATCAAGTGCAGCCCCGAAGCCCATCTCAAAGAAATCAGAATGCCCAATCTCCCGAAGTACAATGGGACCTTGGACCCGAATGAACACATTACTGCTTACACTTGTGCTGTGAAAGGGAACGACCTAAACGATGACGAGATTGAATCCGTCTTATTGAAAATATTTGGAGAAACATTGTCCAAAAGGGCCATGATGTGGTATCATAACCTGCCCCCGAACTCGATAGACTTGTTTGCCATGATGGCAGACTCTTTTGTGAAGGCACATGTTGGTGCCATCAAGGTCGCTACGAGGAAGTCTAACGTCCTCAAAATTAAACAAAGAGAGAATGAGATGTTAAGGGAGTTCGTATCCCACTTCTAATTGGAACGAATGGAATTACCATTGGTCTCTAATGATTGGGCAGTACAAGCCTTCGCTCAGGGCTTGAATGAACGAAGCTCGATAGCTTCAAAGAAGTTGAAGCAAAACTTAATCGAGTATCCCACCGTAGTTTGGGCGGATGTACACAACAGGTATCAGTCAAAGATCAGAGTCGAGGATGACCAATTGGAAGCCCCAGCGGGCTCGGTGTATCCCAGCAGGCTCTTAGCAAATGAATCAAGGCTTCTAGAAAGAGACTCGAGGTCAAGCAAAGAAAAGTATCAACCGTATATAGAGAATCGGAGAAATATCTAAGGCGTAACATACCTCGAAGTGACCAAAGGATGGATCGAGGCCAGAATCCTCGGGGACTCGTGAACAAAGCAGGGTTCACAGGCACACGGGGCCGGTAGAGGCACCCCAGCTATCTGAGTACAACTTCAACATTGATGTTTCAGACATCGTATCGGTCATAGGTAAGATCAAGGACACCAGGTGGCCAAGAACCGTACTATTAGATCTTTCGCAAAGGAACCCTGACTTGATATGTGAATATCACGGTACCCATGGTCATAAGACCGAGGATTGCAGACAGCTTCAAGAAGAGGTAGCCCGACTGATTAGCAAAAGGCACCTTCAAGAGTTCCTCAGCGACCGAGCTAAAAACTAATTCCGGGAAAGAGAAGCGAACAGGAAAAATGAAACAAAAGAACCACAGCACTACATCCACATGATTATTTGAGGAGTCGACGTCCCTCAGGGGCCTATTTTCAAGCAAAAAAAAGTACCCATCACCAGGGAAAAGCGTACTCGGAGCTACATACCTAAAGATGCTCTTTCATTCAGCGAAGAGGACATCTAGACCTTGTCTCAACCTCACAATGGCGCACTGGTAATTTCTTTTCTTTTGAATAATTTCAGGTTAAACGTGTGCTCGTGGATCCAGGTAGCTCGGCCAATATAATTATAGTGGTAGAGCAACTCGGATTGCTCGACCAGATCGTGCTTGCCTCCCATGTCCTCAACGGATTCAACATGGCGAGCGAGACAACGAAAGGGGAAATCATCCTCCCAGTCAGCGTGGCCGGTACAATTCAAAATACAAAGTTTCAAGTCATCAAAGGTGACATTAGATACAATGCATTACTTGGAAGGCCATGGATTCACAGTATGAGGGCGGTGTCTTCAACCCTTCATCAAATGATGAAGTTTCTTACGAAAGATGGAGTAAAAACAGTGAACGGAGAGCAGCACGCAGCGAAAGAAATGTTCGCAGTGCACGATATGGCACCGTCACCTTCTACATCGAAGGAGAAAAAGAACAAGCAAACAGCCGAGTAGCAATCACAAACTACATCCTCAGATGAACGAATAAAGGATCGTGTTGCATCCTCGAAACGAGTAACTGAAGCATGTCAAGGCTTGAACGCCACCACAGTTAAGGTACAATCCTCTCCCTCTTTCCTTCACATTTTACACTAAACTATGTGCAGGTGTTCGATTGAAAGGAATCGAAGCACCCTCCAGCTCGAAGGCCTTAGGTTTTAAAGCATGCGTTGCACTCTTTTCCCCTCATGTCGGTTTTTATCCCAAATGGGTTTTACCGATGAGGTTTTTAACGAGGCAACATCCATATTCTACCTAAGGAGAACTCACTAAGTATTCAAGGCTTCTCTACGATCAACCTCAAATACTGAGGGGCATCTCCCCTGGAGATCACCTCCTCGAAGAAACTAAATATGCCAAAGAGGGTCTCGACAAGAGAACGATGTATAGGACCAAACGGTCGAATGAACCATGTCTGCATAGAATCTTTTGTAAATCAAAACACTTCGCGCATCAAAGAACTTTGCTATTTTCACAAGAAACGCCCCCAGGGCCGGAAATTTCCCGAACACTATGGGACTGACACCGAAAACTCGAAGCCGTAAGACCTTAGGGCCGGCAACTTCGAGCTCATAAGCCCTCAATGTGGCAATATCGCATCTATAAGACCTCAACGAGGCATGCTCAAAATTGTAAGCCCTCAACAAGGCAACATCAAATTTATAAGACCTTAAAAAGGAATAACCCCGACTCAGGGATTGTCCTCGACAGTCAGCTCATCGAGCTATCTAACTTGAAACCGTAATACCTCAATCTAGTAACTTCAAGTTCATAAGCCCTCCATGAGGCACCAATGTGATCCCTCCATGAGGAAATATCAGCAATGTAAGCCCTCCACGAGGAAATATCAACAACATAAGCCCTCTACGAGGCAATATCAACAGTATAAGCCCTCCATGAGGCAATATCAACAATCTAAGACCTCCATGAGGAAACATCAAGTTTATAAGACCTCAATAAGACAACACCAAAAAGTTTTCTATTTTCACAAAGAACGGCTCCAAATCCAAAAACGTTCGATGTCTCGGGGAGTGTCATCGACAGTCACCCCATCGAGCCATCAAAAACTCGACGCCATAAGACCGCAGGGCCGGTAATTTCGAGCTCATAAGCCCTCCATGAAGCACCAATGTAAGCCCTCCACGAGGTAGCATCAAAACTGTAAGACCTCAAGCAAGGCATGAATCGTAAGACCTCCACGAGGCAATATTAAGTCTGTAAGACCTCAAGCAAGGCATTAACAAATTTGGAAGACATTAAAAAGGCATAATCCCGATATCGAAGCCAAGGCTATATATCCAAACTTGTAATACCCCTAAAAAGGCATACCCTCAATATAGACGTCGAGGCTATCTCACTCGGGGACTAAACGGCTACGACCAAATACAATGACCACCGTCATAAGGCTCCGGCCAAACTAACGCGACTCGGAGATGTCCGAACGTCACCATAAAATCACAGGCCTCCAATTACTTCGAAAGTACTTTGAAAAGAACCGGTTAAACGTTGTATCGACCTAGTGCATAAGAGCCCAAGTCACCAGCCACATTAAAGGTCGTACCAACCCAGTGCGTAAGAGCCCAAGTTGCTAGCCACATTAAAGGTCGTACCGACCCAATGCGTAAGATCATAAGCGCCAACCTAAAGAGCCTCAAGGACGATTTAAAAAACCTAAGGGTCGATGAGCTCGAGTCGAAACCCGACTCGAAGACTGAGCCCTAAACGGTTAACTAAAAAGCGCCTAAGGGCCAATGAGCCTAAGCGCCAGCAATATCAAAGGTCGTACCGACCCAATGCGCAAGAGCCAAAACACCAGCCTAAAAAGCCTCAGGGCCAATTTATAACCCCAAGGGTTTCATTTCGAAGTCCAATTCATCGGGCTAATTATCGACAAACATCGGAATTCGAAACACAAAGAAAGACATACACAAGCTAATCAGAAATACCAAAGAATTTTTTATATATATGTGTATTACAAATATACATTTACAAAGCTCCCACAAGAGTTTTACAAAGGACAAGAAATAAAAACCTAGTCTGCTCTAGGGACCAGCTCCCTCAGCGGCCTTCAAATATCAGCATCGGCACCAGAAGAGAGGAAAAATTTGTCCTCAATCTCATTTGCCTTGGCCTGCTTTATCTCTTCCGACAGATCAAAGCCCCTAGCATGAATCTCTTCGAGGGACTCCCTCCAAGACCTGCATCAGTCATACTCATTTCCCCTCCTCTCTCTGTCAAGGGCTCCCCTCAGCTCATCCCGAGCATCAGCACCATCTTTTAAATAAACGGCCACTTTCTTATCGGCCATCGCTCAAACTTCTTCAGCTTCAGCCCGGGCATCCACGACCTCAGCCTTCATCTTCGAAAGATCAGTCTCGATCTTGGAAATCCTGCTCGTCTGAATCGAGCTACTTTCCCGAGCATTGCGAAGTTGTACCTCGAGGGTAGAATCCTTGACCAAAGCATTCCTTTGGGTTGTAGCATGAACACCTATCTGCAACTTCAACACATTACATTCGATATTGACATGTCCGACTTCACCGCAAAGGCGTTCCAACGCTTCCATTTTCTCTGCAACTGAAGCACCGAAACATTAGTTCTCGAAGATAGGAAAGGAAGCATGTACTCCCTCAAGATAAGGATTACCTGTTGTTTGAGATTGCCTTCATAGTCTCGACTCCGATTCATCTCCGATCGAAGATATATCAACTCTTTTGTTTTCTTATTGCAAAGACGCCTGAGAGATTTCTCCTTGCCCAAAGCTTCCCGCAACTTGGTCTCACAACGGAGCAGCTCGAACTTGAGCTTGTCAAAGCCTATGAAAAAGAAGCTTCAGTTCAAAAAATGAAAATGCAAAGCTGAGAAGCCAACAAAGTCAACAAAAACACACTACGGAACAGAGTCGATGAGCCTCCTCAAAAGTTGAGCGTGCATCTACTGGACTGGTCCCATCGGCCCCAGTTGAACCACTCTCGATGGGGATATGATCGCTCGAAACCCCACTTGATTTAGGCGGCCCCTGGCCCCGAGCGTCCCTCGAAGTACCTTCGAGGGAGGAAGAAGACGGTGGTGAAAGACTCTTGCTCCTTCCCTCTCGTGGAACCCCTCCCTTGAGGCTAGAGGTCTCAGACCCAGTAGGATCGGCAACCTCGGTAGGGCCCCTGGTTCGAGCCATAGATGAAAAACCATCCTCCCAAGGACAGTTGGTGTCTACAGAATAACCAACGTATATAAGGTCCTCTTCAGCGGCAGCGTCTCCTTTGTGTCTCCGGGTAGGCCCCGCCTCATTGAGAATGTCCTCATCAATCGAGGACCTTTTCCGCTTATTATCTTCCCTCAATTCCGAAGTCGACGATCCTTCCCCCTCCTCGAAGGCGCATGATCTCACCTCAGAGAATCCAACAATGCCTGCAGCGACAGAGTTAATACACATAAAGAAAAGCATTCCTCAAAAGGCAATCGCATGGCACATACTGTGGTGCTTTGCTTCCAATCTGCCTTTCGCTAGACCCCGCCACTTGCGTTCATCATAGGATGAAGAAGCTGCCAGCCTCCGAGTCTAGTTCGCAAGATCGGGGATATCTTCCGGCATCCACGGGTTCGCTGAGGAAGAGAAAAAGAAACATCCTTATAAAGCATCGAGAGCAAAAGGCACTAAGGTGCGGCATAGTACTTACGTTTGAAGTTCCATTTTTCGGGGAATGGCAGGAACTCTGCAGGAATGATGTCGACGGTCCTCACTCGGACAAACCGACTCATTCATCCTCGATTTTGGTCCTCATCATCACTGGAAATAAAAGGCTTGGTATATCAGTGTCGTAATGCAATCAGGCCTTGATAATGCTGAGGCCGATATAATCTGATAAGGTGGCTAAGGGTAAACTTGAGCTCAACCTTTTCAGTAAAGTATCTTATCATCAGCACTATCCGCCAGAAGGACGGATGAATTTGAGCCAGAGTGAATCGATACCTTTTGCAAAATTCGATCACAAGGCGGTCGAGGAGGCCCAATGTAAATTGGTAGGTATACACGTTCAGGAATCCCTTTACGTAGGCCATAATATTTTCTTCTCGGGAAGGTATCTACAGCATTACATTTTCTCCCCATCTGCAATCTCTCCTCACGACCTCGAGGTGGTTTTCTTCTATCGATCGAATAAACCTCGATGCATGCTCTCGATGGCCCGGAGCATCAAAGGGTTTCTCTAGTGCAAAGTCTTCTTCAAAGCAAAACAGCTCGAGGTTAACTCGCCATACGCCGGCGGTGTACCACTGGTCGGGCAAGAAGCAGAGGTATGGTTTCCCTTTTCTTGCTGAACGAATTTGGGCACAACAGCCATAACTATTTGAACAAAGATAAATAGGAAGAAAGCTCAAGAAATTTCACAAGGAAGAGAACGTTAAAGAGAAAACTAGTTTTGCAAAGCTGCAAGACCTAAACTGAAGAAGAAGTGAGTGTATATATGATCACGCTCAACTATGTCTTCTATAAAGACTAAACGGGCGTTGAAAATATAAATCTGGGGT
>MDKI01045897.1:0-33768 GCA_005239505.1 Nicotiana paniculata | reverse complement strand
TTCGACTGGCCTGCTCTTTTGCAGTACACTCATATTTGTAGTGCGCAGTCTTACCACAATGGGGTGCAGATTTTATTCTCAGGGAGTATGAGATACTTGCTTTTGGGATCCCACTTGGGAAATTGACTTCCAAAGCCAATTCATCTCATGTTGCTACTATGATTCTCTTGAAGTCATATCAGGGCATCAGAGGATTTATTACATTTACAAGTTCGATCTAATTCATGTTTGACTTTGCCAAGTTCTTCATTAAGAGTTCTTATCTGTTCATCCTTGGGGTACATCTTATCTTTTAGTTTTCCCACGTTTTCTTATAACATGATATGAGAATAATCAACAACCTTTTTACTGGATCCTAGCTTTAGCTTTAAGTTTTCAGATTTTAGTTCTAGAATCTCAATTTCAAGTGGATGAACCTGGTTCAACAAGTCAGTGTTTTTCTTTTCAGATTCACTAACTCTGATTTCCTGGTTCATGCATTTTGATTTTAGCATTGCACATTCTTTAGATAGTTGATCCTTCTCTTTGGTTGTTTCCTCAGAATCATCTATAAAAATAAGTAGCAACTCGGAGAGTTTTTCCTTAGATAGGAACTTTACATTATTTTAAGATGGGATATACTCACCCCTGGTTCTTCATGTGATTCCTCATCAGATTCTCCAATTTCCATGAGCGCCTGATGTTCATTCTCCCCATCTTCTGATTCCTCATCTAAACTTTCCCCTTGTAACAACCCAACCGGTTGTTTTGAGTTCTAGTGCGTCGTTCAGTAAGCTGAAGTCGCGAGCAGCTCCGTTTCAGGTATTATGACCCATGTCGGAATTGAATTCCAGGAAGTTTAGAATTTATTTGGAAAGAAAATTCTCATTTCAGAAGCCTTAAGTTGGAGAAATCAACTAATATTGGAATTTTGAGTAAACGATCCGAATCAGGATTTGAAGGTTCCAGCAGGTTTGTATGATGATTTCGGACTTGGGTGTATGTCCGGATCGGGTTTTGGATGACCCGGGATCATTTCGGCGTACATTATGGATAAGGATTTCATGAATTTGGGGTTGAAGTGCACGTCAGTAAGGTTGATGTTAGTTTGGAGTTTCGATGCTGGAAATAGCTCCATATGGTGATTCTGGAATTGGGAGCACGATCGGAAATGAATTTGGATGACCGTAGGTCATTTTGGAGTCATTTGGCTAAAGATAGAAATTTGAAAGTTTTTGGGAAATCCGACTGGAAGTGAAAGTTTTGATATCGAGTTCGGAATGCGATTCCGGAAGTTGGAGCGGGTCCGTAATGTTGAATATGACTTGTGTGCAAAATTTAAGGTCAATCGGGTGTGATTTGATAGGTTTCGGTGTCGGATGTAGAAGTTTGAAATTCTAAGTTCTTAAAGAATTGGATTTGAGTGTGATTCATGACTTCGGCGTTGTTTGATATGATTTGAGGGCTAGAGAAAGTCCTTGTCATGTTTTGGGACAGGTTGGTGTGATTGGACGGGGTCCCAGGGGCCACAGGTGGATTCTAGGTGGTTAACGGATCAAAGTTGAAGTTGGGAAAAGGGCTGAAGTTGTTGTCATCTGGTGCAACCGCACCTGCGAGGCTTTGACCGCAGGTGCGGCGTGGGCGCCGCAGGTACGAGTGTGGGCATGGCTTGGTTGGGGACCGCAAGTGCGATGGATATTCCGCACCTGGGCAGCTGCAGGTGCGGACAGTGTGGCGCAGGTGCGATTTGGGCTGAAGTTGAGGAAAACCGCAGGTGTGGGAGATTTGGTCGCACCTGCGGGATCGCAGGTGCGGAGGAAGGACCGCAGGTGCAAAAAGATGCCTGGGAAGAATGTTTTAAAATCAGGTTTTGTGCCATTTCTCTCTCATTTTTCATTTGGTTGAGATGATTTTGGAGAGCTTTTCAAGGGGGATTTCACCAGGGATTAGAGGTAAGTTGTTTCTACTTGTTTCTAAGGCTAAATACAAGATTATATGCATGATTTGATATGGGAAATTGTGGGAAAATTGGGGTTTTTGAAGAAAAACCTAAAAAGTGAAAATTTGGATTTTAGCCACGAATTGAGCATGAATATTTGAGTAAATTATATATTTGAGTTAGTAAGGCTATGGGTAGAATGTATCTTCGAGAAATTTCAGATTCCGGGCACGTGGACCCGAGGGCATTTTGGTCATTTCGCCGAGCAGGGTCGGGAAAGTATATAATCTGAATTGGTTGTGAGTATTAGGATGAATTTTCATTGTTTTTCCATTATGTGGTAGTTTCGGAGCGTTGTGCGTCCGTTGGAGTTATCGAAAGGGCTTGGGAGCCGGTGTTGGAACTTCGGAGCGAGGTAAGTCTCCCTTCTAACTTTGTGAGGGAGAATCATCCCCCTAGGTTAATTAATTCAGTATATGCTATTATCTTCTGGGGGATACGTACGCACGAGGTGATGGGAGTCTGTGCGTAGTTACTATTATGCAATGTCCGGGTATCCTAGGACCCACTAGCATGCTTTATGTGTGTACCTATAACCCTGCCTGTAATATTAAACTGCTAATATGACCGAAACGAAATTGAATATTTAAAAGAAAGCAAGAGTTCATATTATTAAATCTTTTAGAAAGAAAATATGTTTCGCTGTGGATATATGTGTACCAGGACTGGGTTGTATCATGGAGTATCATTAAACTTGACAAATGAGTTTCAAAAAACAAATATTTCAAAACCTATATTTCATATTTCTTTTAATAAAGATTTTACCACTTTCTTGAGAAAAATTATTTTCTTGATAAAATACGAATTTATTATGTGGATATGTGTAACTTTGGGTGCCTGAATCGCTTGAGTGATTCGCGAGCAGGAAAACCCTGTATTTGTGTATGTATTCATATGAGCACCTGAGTCGAATGTATGATTCGCAAGCAGGCTAGCCGTATTATGTTAACCGCGTCGTATGATCGATTCCCGAGCGGGGAAGAAAGATACATCTATGGTTCGAGCCGGTCAACCCCTCGGCAGTGCACAGTTTATTATTGTTGGTCTGCGTCGTTCGACCCTCGGCATTTCCTACGCATGATATTTTCTGCGTAGTTTCTATGATATTTGCCTGATTACTGGCCTGAAATGTTAAATTGTTATTAAAAAGACTTTTGGAAGAAGTTGTTCCTTCCGTTGATTTAATATTATTTGATTAAATCACCATGTTGATTAATTGTTAATATGACGAAGATATAAAGTGTTAAATGTGAACGAAATTGAAGGATGTTTAAATCCTGTTTTATAAACGGTCTATGATAAAACCATGCTTAGTGTCACTCATAAATATTCCAAAATTGACCTTTAGTAAGTGTCTAAATTAACCTCTTGTCACTACCTCTCTGAGGTTAGGCGGGTGACTTACTGAGTACACGTTGTTTTTTTACTCATACTACACTTGCTGTGCATTTTATTGCACAGGTACTTTCATAGCAATGTGGAGGATTCGGAGATTTAGGCGAGCTGCATCATCTAGAGGCGATCCGCAGCTGACAGAGTCTCCTTCAGACTGTATTTATTCATATTTTTAAATTTCCTTGTCTAGTTGTATTTCGGACAGGCTTTGTAATGATTGTATATATTCTTAGAAATTGCTCATGTACTTGTGACACTGGGTTCTGGGATATGTATTGGGATAATTGTATAAGTGAAATATTTAGATCACTATTTTTTTAATAACAGAATTTTATTTGCTGTCGTATTTTAAAATTTACAAAAATTTATTTATTTTATTATGAAATACAAGGAAAGGTAACGGTTTCGAAAAATGTTAAAACATGAATGTATTTCAACTAATTAAGGATTTGGCCTGCCTGACAGTGGTGTCCGGCGCCATCACGACCTTGGGATTTTGGGTCGTGACAACATGGTATCAGAGCGCTAGGTTCCCGGAGGTCTCACGAGTCATGAGCAAGTCTAATAGAGTCTTGTGGATCGGTACGGAGACGTCTGTACTTATCTTCGAGAGGCTACATGGCTGTTAGGAGTACTTCCCTTCTTGATCCTTCATCGTGCGAGTTGATTCCTTTGAGGATTATGCCTATGTTCATTCCTACTCAATCTTACGCGTCGCGAATCGCTTGCTATGTATCAGAAATTTGAGGAATGAAAATGCTGATACGAATGTAATTCGAGATGCTTCCATGTGTAAATGGTCGTGGTCGTTGTTATGGCCCTGTGAAAGGGTAATGTGTTGTTTCAGCTCAGCAGTTGTGTTTCTGGGAGCCTTAAGGTTGTGCTCAGGTAGTGATGATGTTTGCAATTGATTGTCGCGCGGTATCGATATAATGATAGAACATTTACCCGTATGTTGGGGGAGATGAATGGTTTTAAGGGAGGTCTTCTCAGAGTGTGATTCCGAGATTTTAGTGCTTTTGTTCCGACAGAGGGAAGGCATTTGGAGTATGAATGGCTCGGTGGGGATTGATAAAGTAGTAAGACTTGGTGTCTTCAAGTGAGATGGGGTATGCACCTGTGACGTGCAGTCGTCGTCATTGATCGAATGGAGTGTGTTAAGTTTGTCAGTGATATGGTTTCTTCAGTTGTGTGGGGTCATAGTATTGAGAAGAAGTATTAAAGAATGCGGTTGGCAAAGAATGATCCTGGAATGAGGCTAGGCGGGGTTCCATTTCTAGGAGGCCATGTGTAAGAAGCGGAAGTCGAGCAGCCGCAAAGTGGGGGAGCGGCAGCACAACTTGGAATTTGAAGATATTGTCGCACATTTAATGGATTTCCAAGAGGAGCAAACGGACTAGTAAGTTGGTAAATGAAGCAGGGCGTAGGATGGGGTATTAAAGTCGCAGAGAGCGTACATTTCAGCGTCGTTGGAAGGTATCCGCGGGTGATTTCTACAGGTGGGTTGTCTTCTGGGATAGGTTAGCAATGGCAGGGTTGGCAGGTTCTGTGAGGGGTCCTAGTGGCTAGTCGGTAGGAGATAGAATGTGTGAATGATTCTAGATAATTCAAGTATTTAGGGAGTGCTAACAAGAGAATTTGGAAGATTTGGACGGATTGGCTGAGCAAGATCATGCTATCAAAGGAGGAAGGATCTCGGCAGGGTCTAGAGTGGTGCAAGGAGTAACTTCGAGTTAAGTAGGGGAGTCCCACCATCTGCAGTTAGGTTGTAGGATTGTCTTCGCATGGGGTTAAGGATTTTCGGCATGTTGGCGAGTTATTTCAGCTAAGGAAAAAGGGGTGAAATGGTAATTTTGCGTGGGATTTGATGAATATCTGCAAAAGTTAGCCCTGTCGGATTAGGGTTAGGCTTTGGAAGATTCAGAATTTATGCTTAAGGCATCGGCGAGTTGTAAGGATAGTGACTCAGTTACGTGTTTCATTGAAAAAGGTGTTCATGTGCTAGGAGAGCTTGGGGTTGATTGTATTTTGGGCCAGTTCAGAGTGGGTGACTCTCAATAGCGGTCCTAGTGAGTCCAAAAGTTAAGAATGCGGTAATTAAGGATTTCAGGCAGCAGTATGATCGAGAATCGAGCTTTTGCAGAGTAATCTCTGAGAAAAATGAGGACGGTTGGAATGTTCTATGATATGTTTCAGCATGCAGGAGAATATTGAAGGAGTGAGAGAAATAGACTCCGGGTTGAAGAAAATATTATCAGAAGGGTATGAGACGGGTTGCAGGATTTGGGCAGCATAGTCTCGTGAATCAAGGTCACTCAGGATGAGTGAAGGTTGAGTTCGCCATGGGAAGGAAATTGTTATTATTCCAGAGGCAATTGATGATGATTAAAAGAAGACAGATTGGCTAGCCATGGTTGACATGGCACATTTGCGGCAATGATTGGTTCCTTGATGTGATTTGGTTATGCATGTGGTTAGTGCCGGTGTGTGCGGAGCTTGTCGGCCGTCGTAACGGATCTCATGTGGGAGCATTTGAGTGCTATGGCCTGTCAGGTATAGGCGGACCCCGGAAGGGTTATGGTGGTATACACTACTACTTAAGGATTTGCATGATTTGGGTGATAATGGGGATTCACTGGTGTGATGAGATGGTACTCTTGAATTGGGTTAAGTAAAAAGTTTATATATGATGAAGTGTTCACCCTATTGGTGGTTCGAAAGTTATGATGGAATTCTTGCGCTACCTCGTGTTGGTATGTTAGGTGCGGGAAACAGTATGTAACTGGGAGTAAAAATCAAAATTTAGGTCCGATGATTATAAGGATGTCATGATCTCGGAAGAGCAAGGCAAGTGATTTGAAAGTTCGGAGTAAGCTGGTGTTATCTTCAGTGCCACCTGAGATTGATATTCGGGCTTTGTACCCTGGTCATGGGTTCTTGATGTGTTTTTTGTGGTCTCAGTGTGGTCGGTGTTATGGATGGACAGACTTGTTGCCTTGTGTGGAAGGTCGTGGAAGCATGACCGCGAAAAGATTGTATAAAGTGTGACATGTAGTCACTTGATGGATTCCAGATTTGGGCTGAGTATGAAGAAGCAATATTGTATAATTGAGAATTTACGCCTGGAGGGCGTTCGGTTCAGTTGATTATGGATTATGGGGTGTTAATCCCGGTGATGATGGTTGTTCTCGTGTATTATGAGAAAAGTGGGTTAATGTGGACCCAGGTAAAAGCGAATAGCTAAGTTTTGTGCGAGCGAGGTGGCTCGATGTTCGTGGATGGATTTAAATATGATTATGGGCTCCGTGTGAGCTAGGCATGTTCCTTTCAGTAGAGCGCTTTTCATGGAAAGGTATTATAACAGCGGGTGTTGTTCCGTCTTCGTTGAATTCATGTGTTACTGTGATTTTGTCGTGTGAGTTGTGAAACGGATTTGATAATTTCTTATGTGTTTAGGTCCCGCATAGAGCGGGGACGTTATGTGAGCAGGATAGCTCTTGAGATCCAGAATATATATATCTCACCTCAGTTGTTCTTGAGTTTTGTAGCCTATAGCTTTATCAGTCTCCCCAGGGTGGTATTATGCACTTAGCGTGCTCGTGATCGATATTCAGTAATTCGTAATAGTGAGCAAATCAGCTCCGTATATATATATATCTTCTTATGTAACTTTTATGTGTGGATCAGGTGGCACGTCGCCACGGGTATGTTTTTCGGATCGGGTTGCACGCCGCAACAGTGTGATGATGACAAGGATTAATATGTATTTATTTTCTTGTGATTTATTTCCTACTTTCTGGTAAGAATTCATATTAGTTGCGTGAGCTGAGTAGTTCCGTCCTGAGTCGTTTCTTATTATCATGTTTGAGTTATGGCCTATTGGCGCGAAGTGGTAACATGTGAGGTTGTTGGTCATATTGGGGTGGTTTGTGGTCTGAGCAGTTCGTACTGGGTGAGACGAGATTATCGGATCAGGGATCAGTGTGATGAGGTTATGTGAAGTGTATATTAAAGAACAAATAACATCATTCATGTTCATAATGAAAGTGATGATTCTAGTCAAGATGAGGTATTCAAGGATTTGTTAACTCTGCAGTCGAGTGTGAATTTCTGCGCATTCCCTCCGTTGTGTTGTATCGCCAGCATTATAGCAAGATGTCTGTATAATTGTTATGAGGTGCATCAGGAACATCAGATTCATGGACCTTGGCTATTAAGGTTCAGGGAGCGTCGTTGTGGTCCGACGATGAGTTATGTGGTGCATGGTGCCTATTCAGCAAGGGTATGCAGTTATGATCTGGTATATCGTGTGCTAGTTGATGCAGTGCTTATATATATTGAAACTAGGCCTGGCTAGAGAAATCTCAGGTGTTTGAATGAATTTTGATCTTATTATATGGAAAAAGAAGAAATTTCCAAATTTGATCAAGCCATTGTGCTCGACTAGGTTGTGGTTGCACGGGCAGGTGCTCGAGATGTTAAACAGTGATTTTAGGTAACTCCAGAGCAGTTCTTAGCACGTTCGAGGACGATTTAAGTGGGAGAGAATGTAACGACCCGACCGGTCGTTTTGAGTTCTAGCGCGTCGTTCAGCGGCTTGAAGTCGCGAGCAGCTCCGTTTCAGGTATTATAACCCGTAGGCGTGGTCGGAACTGAATTCCAGGAAGTATAGAATTGATTTGGAAAGAAAATTCTCATTTCGATAGCCTTAAGTTGGAGAAATCAACTAAGACTGGAATTTTGAGTAATCGGTCTCCGAATCAGGATTTGAAGGTTCCAGCAGTTTCGTATGATGATTTCGGATTTGGGTGTATGTCCGGATCGGGTTTTGGATGACCCGGGAGCGTTTCGGCGTATATTATGGAAGTTAGCATTTTAGAAGGATTTCATGAATTTGGGGTTGAAGTGCACATCAGTGAGGTTGATGTCAGTTTGGGATTCCGAGGCTGGGAATAGCTCCGTATGGTGATTTTGGAATTGGGAGCGCTTCGGAAATGAATTTGGATGACCGTAGGTCATTTTGGAGTCGTTTGGCTAAAGATAGAAATTTGAAGGTTTTTGGGAAATCCGACCGGAAGTGGAAGTTTTGATATCGAGGTCGGAATGCGACTCCGGAAGTTGAAGCAGGTCACTAATGTCGAATATGACTTGTGTGCAAAATTTGAGGTCAATCGGGTGTGATTTGATAGGTTTCGGCGTCGGATGTAGAAATTTGAAATTCTAAGTTCTGAAAGAATTGGATTTGAGTGTGATTCGTGATTTCGGCATTTTTTGATGTGATTTGAGGGCTCAAGCAAGTCCGTGTCATGTTTTGGGACAGGTTGGTGTGATTGGACGGGGTCTCAGGGGCCTCGGGTGGATTCCGGCTGGTTAACGGATCAAAGTTGAAGTTGGAAAAAGGGCTGAAGTTGTTGTCATCGGGTGCAACCGCACCTGCAAGGCTTTGACCGCAGGTGCGACGCCCAAATGCGAGTGTGGGCTTGGCTTGGCTGGGGACCGCAGATGCGATGGATATTCCGCACCTGCAAAGCCGCAGGTGCGGACAGTGTGGCGCAGGTGAGATTTGGGCAGAAGTTGAGGAAAACCGCAGGTGCGGGAGATTTGGTCGCACCTGCAGGATCGCTGGTGCGGAGAAAGGACCGCAGGTGCGAAAAGATGCCTTGGCAGAATGTTTTAAAATCAGGTTTTTGCCATTTCTCTCTCATTTTTCATTTGGTTGAGACGATATTGGAGAGCTTTTCAAGGGGGATTTCATCAAGGATCAGAGGTAAGTTGTTTCTACTTGTTTCTAAGGCTAAATACAAGATTATATGCATGACTTGATATGGGAAATTGTGGGAAAATTTGGGTTTTTGAAGAAAAATCTAAAAAGTGAAAATTTGGATTTTACCCAAGAATTGAGCATGAATATTTGAGTAAATTATATATTTGAGTTAGTAAGGCTATGGGTAGAATGTATCTTCGAGAAATTTCATATTTCGGGCACGTGGGCCCGAGGGCATTTTGGTCATTTCTCCGAGCGGGGTCGGGAAAGTATATAATCTGAATTGATTGTGAGTTTTAGGATGAATTTTCATTGTTTTGACATTATGTGGTAGCTTCGGAGCGTTATGCGTCCGTTGGAATCATCGGAAGGTCTTGGGAGTCGGTGTTGGAACTTCGTAGCGAGGTAAGTCTCCTTTCTAACTTTGTTAGGGGGAATCGTCCCCCTAGGTGAATTAATTCAGTATATGCTATTATCTTCGGGGGCTACGTACGCACGAGGTGACGGGAGTCCGTGCGTAGCTACTATTATGCCATATCCGGGTAGCCTAGGACCCACTAGCATGCTTTATGTGTGTACCTGCAACCCTGCCTGTAACATTAAACTGCTGATATGACCGAAATGAAATTGAATGTTTAAAAGAAAGCTAGAGTTCATATTGTTAAATCTTTTAGAAATAAAATTGGTTTCGTTGTGGAGATATGTGTATCTGGACTGGGTTGTATCATGGAGTATCATTAAACTTTACAAATGAGTTTCAAAAAAATAAGATTTCAAAACCTATATTTCATGTTTCTTTTAATAAATATTTTACCACTTTCCTGAGAAAAACTGTTTTCTTGATAAAATATGAATTTATTATGTGTATATGTGTAACTTTGGGTGCCTGAGTTGCTTGAGTGATTCGCGAGCAGGAAGACCCTGTATTTGTGTATGTATTCATATGAGCACCTGAGTCGCATGTATGATTCGCGAGCAGGTTAGCCGTATTATTTTAACCGCGTCGCATGACCGATTCGCGAGCGGAGCAGATAGATGCATCTATAGTTCGAGCCGGTCGACCCCTCGGCAGTTGCACAGTTTATTATTGTTGGTCCGCGTCGTTCGACCCTCGGCATTACCTGTGCATGATATTTGCTGCGTAACTGCTATGATATTTGGCTGATTACTGGGCTGAATTGTTAAATTGTCGATTGAAATGACAAAGACTTAAAGTTATTAAAAAGACTTTTGGAAGAAGTTATTCCTTCCGTTGATTTATTATTATTTGATTAAATCACCATGCTGATTACTTGTTAATATGACGAAGATATAAAGTGTTAAATGTGAACGAAATTGAAGGATGTTTAAATCCTGTTTTATAAACTGCCTATGATAAAACCATGCTTAGTGTCACTCGTAAATATTCCAAAATTGATCATTAGTAAGTGTTTAAATTGACCTCTCGTCACTACCTCTCTGAGGTTAGGCGGGCGACTTACTGAGTACACGTTATTTTTACTCATACTACACTTGTTGTGCATTTTATTGCACAGGTACTTTCATAGCAAAGTGGAGGATTCACAGACTTAGGCGAGCTACATCATCCGGAGGCGATCCGCAGCTGACAGAGTCTCCTTCAAACTGTATTTATTCATATTTTTAAATTTCCTTGTCTAATTGTATTCCGGACATGCTTTGTAATGATTGTATATATTCTTAGAAATTGCTCATATACTTGTGACACCGGGTTCTGGGATATGTATTGGGATAATTGTTTAAGTGAAATAATTAGATCACTATTTTTTTAATAACAGAATTTTATTTGCTGTCGTATTTTTAAATTTACGAAAATTTATTTATTTGATTATGAAATGCAAGGAAAGGTAACGGTTTCAAAAAATTTTAAAACATGAATGTATTTCAACTAATTAAGGATTTGGCTTCCCTGACAGTGGTGTCCGGCGCCATCACGACCTATGGATTTTGGGTCGTGACACCCCCTAAGCAGCAACCATAGCCTTTGTTGTGGTTTTCTTGGTTTGGACCTGTTCCTTCTTTCATATCTCTCCTTTTCCATTCTACTTCCCACTGAGAACAGTTTTTGATGAGATAGTCAGTCTTTCCACATTTATAGCATCCCTCGTTGGTTGGCCTTTCTGGGGCTTTTGCTTTATTGTATTTTCCTCCTCTAGATATGCCCTTCTTACTCATGAGAAAGTTTCTGAATTCTTTGGTGATCATGGCCATCTCATCATCCTCCAGATCTGCTCCCTCAGTGATTCTTAGTGCTAGACTCCTCTCCTTCTTTGGACCATCCATCTTCATTGTCTGCCTTCTCAGTTCATAGGCAGTGAGGTTTCCAATCAGCTCATCCAATCTCAGGGTTGCCATATTTTTGGATTCCTGGATAGCAGTGATTTTGCTTTCCCAGGAAATAGGCAAGACCCTTGTTAGTATCTTCTCAACCCTGTCCTCTTCAAGAAAAACTCTTCCAAGAAACTTCAGTTCATTAGTCAAGGTTGTGAACCTTGTGTACATCTCTTGGATAGTCTCCTTCTTTCATAGTGAAGTTTTCATACTGAGAGTATAGTAGAGTACCTCTTGACCTTTTTACCTGAGGTGTTCCTTCATGGGCTACTTTCAAGGTATCCCAGATCTCTTTGGCAGTGGTGCAGCTTTGGATTCTGTTGTACTCGTCTGGACCTAGTCCACACACTAGCCACTTTTTGGCCTTTAGCTTCTTCTCCCATTTCTTCAGATCTTCAGCAGTGCAATTAGCTCTAGTCTTTGGTATATCTATACCTTCAGCAGTCTTGATGATGGTAGCTAGAGGACAATCAGTGACTATGTCCCAGAGTTCATACTCTTCTCCAATCAGGTGGTCCTTCATCCTGTTTTTCCACCAAGAGTAATACTGTCCATTGAAGAGTGGTGGCCTTGCAGTTGATTGACCTTCCCAATTTCCAGGTGGTGCACTCATCTTGATCTTCTCCAAGGTGTTACCCTTTCAAGGATAAACCGCTCTGATACCAATTAATGTTTTAGACGTCAATACCACACAATTATATAAGTTAATTGTGAGGTACCAGATTTTTAGAGTGTTGTCTAACTGGAAGAACCTGGTTCTTCTTGATGTACTTACTTCTACTATTGCGGAATATTAAAAGCAGTAAAGTAAAAACACAGAGATTTTTGGAAAACACCTGGCTCAAAAGGTGAAAAAAACACGACCTACTCCTCAGTAGGATTTTCTCAAACACTTCACTAAAAAATCTGAGCCAAACGGACTTACAAAATAAACTCTTTGTAATCCTAGGAGTAACTATAATCCCTTTTGTAGTAACTAGCCCCTAGCTAATTTCTACAAGCTTCAAGTTAACTCTAACTTCAACAATGCGTACCTATTACAATTGTTTCTATGAAAGCTGAAAACATACAATATTAAAACTCCTACTACAATCAACTAGACTCAATAATTAATCAGATGGAACTGGTTCTTCTAGTTGAACTGTAGTCTTTGAATCGCACAATGATTCTGCTAGCATGGAACTCTCGGAACTTTGCTTTCAGATTTCGATTCACTTCAGCTTTTGTGCATTAAGAATTCCAGCAGAAATGCATCAAGTATTTATAGAGTCAGTTGAGCTTGTCGTCCAATTCTAGTCCAACTCTACCTGGGTGAACAAATTCGTATCAACCTCAATTTCCTTTCTTTTGTTACTTTCCTTGCGGAATTCGACTTCAATCTTCTCATCAGTTTGCAACATTTTCGCATTAGGAGACAATCTCTTGGTTCATTGATATTTCACATTCTCAAATATCTCCTATGCATATACGGTTCATGTGCCAGCTATTCGGTTCAAGATGTGTGCTCTAATGGACCTGGTTCAACTGGTCAGTCATTTGTCAATCTTCAAAACTATACAGTGACATGGGTCAACACCCTGCCTTGTGAGTAGTAATGTCCTCTTCAGAGGAAGGGACCACCACGTATTTTCCCTCCCAATTGCAATCTATTTTTACCTGCTTAAATTCGGCTTCGGTTATTAAACTAATATACCGAGTCATGGGTTCACATCGACCCGGGACTGAGAAAGTTTTTTCGTTTTTGAAATCGAAGTTGTTGCGCAAGGCCCGGGAGTACTCTCCTTGATGCGAGGTGGTACCACCATTTTGCTTTTTGATTGGCGTGATGATGAAGAGTCTTTCTCTTTCTAAGGAACTGTCTTAGAAGTTTTTTCCATTGTTGCTGAGAAATTAAGAAGAAGAAAAGAAAATGGTGATGAAATAAGCGCAAGTTGGAGAGAATGGTGGGCTCAAAGATTGGAGAAGCTAATGAAGTCCTATGAATGCTTTGAGAAGTAAAAGTTAAGTAAAGTTTGCAAAGTGGAGGAATTGGATTATTTATAGAGGTCACTCAAGCGTGCTAAAGAAGCCAAATACATGACCAATCAGCCATTTTTCATTTAATGGCCTTTGGAAAGATTTGCAGATGCGACCTTTCAATCACACTAGCTGATGACGTCACAAGACCGACATCGTAGTTGGGGTATCGAAGGGTCGAAAATCAAATTGTTTCTTATCATTTCATTATAAGAAACGCGGGGACTATCTATATACGGTCAAAATCACGTGCCCCCTTTTTGTAGGCTCGAGAGGTCATATTGTGGGTTGAGGTTCGACAAAGACTAAGTTCGAACTCGAAGGCAAAATAGAGGCACGTAGGCCTAAGTATCGAAGATCATCGGAGTCGAGTACGATTACTACCAAAATAGTACCGTTGCGAGTCTGTTACGGAAGGAAAAGATTCTCGCCACGTCCCCAAGATCATGGCATAAATTCAGGAATAGATTTGTACGAATTAGTACGAATCCGTACTAGGCGGTTAAACAGTTGTCCTAGTAAGATTATTTATTGTAAATAGAAATGTACCTTATTTAGGGTTCCCCTATTATATAAAGGGGACCCCAATCATTTGTAGAGATCATCTAATGATTGACAAAGAATATACTATCTTACTTTCTCGTTCATTGTTCTTCAGAATTATTCCCTAGCTTTATTGCTCTTACTTTATTGTCCCTAACCGACCTCAAGGTATTGCACAAACTAACACTGATTTGGTTCTTCAATTCTTCTCCTGTATACTCTATTTACTTGCTTACTAATTGGTATTGGACTAGATCACATATCTTTAAAATCACAAATAAAATTTAATTGTTACTCATATTTTCGAGGTAAACAATGTGAATGCATATGTATAAAAGAAAAAAATATAGAATTTCTTTAATAGAAATAAGAGAATAAAATTTAAATAAAAATAATAACATAATATTTAAAAGAGAAAAGAATATAAAATAAAATAAAAATTTGGGATAAAAACCAAAATAATGGTTAAAATAATTTTACTTCATTTTGAAGGAGAAAATGGAGGCAAGTGTTTGGAGATGTCGGGCCATTCCCTCGTTTTATGTTTTGGGTTAGACTGTAGACTAATGTTGATTGATGCAAATGTACAATACACACGTATTTTTTCTTTTTGTTATAAAATTTCAACCTTCGAGGAAATCCAGGTTTTATTTGAATGCATATTTTGATTGTTTCAAGCGCTCATGATTGGTATAGAGATGATTGGTTATTGCATTTTTTATTCATTTAATTAAAAGTTTTGATTGTCTGAGTTTTACGAATAAAGCAATATTTGATAACTACATCATATCTTTTTTCAAACTTTGTATTATTTTAATAAAATCAATTTTTTAGACTATGATGTAGCAATTACCTCTTGAATTATTCAAAAGTGTGAAGGAGCTATATTCCCAACTTTGTTGATTTTTTTTGTTTGAAGAAATTATAATTAAAATAAATTTTGTTCAACCTGCAAATATTAATACCTTATAAACTAGAATTCGTTTGCTAGATTCATGCTTTATTTATGTAATAACCCAATATGTTTTTCTTAATATACTTATTAATTATGAGATTAGAGAATTAATTTTTATTTATAGCTATTAGGTCAACTATTAAGTTAGTGGGAGAAAATTTATTATAATACATAAATAATATACTAGTTAATTTATTAGTGGACCAATTCATATTATAGAGGGATAGCTGGGTAATTCTGGGTTCTAGCAAATAAAGAAAGAAACTGGCCCAGCCACCCCAAATTGCTATAAAAATTACACGGGGCGCCTTGTTTGGTCGCCCCCATTTAACTTATACCCATTTTTTTTAAACTTTTAATTTTTACTTACTTTTTAAATAACTTCAGCCCCATTTCTCCTCCTCCTTCTCCTCCTTCGTTTTCTTCTTCTTCTTCTTCTTCTTCTTTCTTCTGATGTTGTTGGTGTTGCTATGGAACTTCAGTTCATGGGATGATTGCCATAAATATGTTTATCAGATTATTTAAAAATAAATTATAAATAATTATGTAAGTTAGTAGACAAAAACTTCAGCTCTAGAGCTGAATTTCGCCAGTTACAAAACAAAAACTTCAGCTCTAGGCCAGTTACAAAAATAAAAACTTCAGCTCTAGAGCTGAAGTTCGCCAGTTACAAAAATAAAAACTTCAGCACACTTGGTTCAGCACACTTGCTACTTCAGGCCCGTCTACTAGAATGCTGAAGTTTTGCGTGATTGTCTTTGCTACTTCAGCCCCGTATGCTGAAGTTATGCGAAAAGCGGGTACACTTGCAATTTTTTTTACAAAGCGGGTACAAGTTGAAACGTGACATAAAAAACGGGTATAGATGCAAATATCCCCAAATTGCGGCTCTCATTTTAGGGAGTATTAGGGCAGTGGAGTACGATAGCATTGTTCCAAATTGCTTCTCACGTAGCTAAAGAGAATTGAGTGGTTGAGATGCTATTTGTGAAGATTCTTCATAGCTTTATAAAGTTCAGGTACGTATGCTATTTTGTATGTAACTTTAATTAAATGTTGGCAAGTAGTTATGGAGAAATATAGTGTAGAAGTTAATTAAAATACCATAATTAAAAGTAATTATTAGGTAATGATTATATTGTAATTATTATATAATAACTAAGGGATTAAGGATATGTTTCATTGTATATTTTTTTAGGAAAAGAATTAGTGACTTCTACTACTGCAAGTCTCGATTTTTACGGTACTAAATTAGACCTTCAGTGATTAAATCATGATTAGCCCATAATTTATAGATAAAGTAATGTGATTCAATGATTAGAATGGCTTATACTGAGATTGGGTAGATAAAGGCATTGTGAAGCATTCTACAGTTGCACTGTTGCGGCATTCATGTTATGCGTTTGCTAATTTGTACAGATTTTTAGTAATTGGATCGGGGGTTGACTTTGATTTGGCTTGTCCTAAGACTATGAAAATTATTCACCTAAACTAATTATGACGTGTTATTCAATATTTTGAATAGATAGAGGCCATTGAAAGCCGTTTGGAGGTGTTTTAGGCATTGCAAGGTTGGGGAACTTCTCGTTAGCAAGGTAAGTGATACTTTTAAGGTTTGATGCTTGCTTTTCCAACACCCGTTTTGAAAGTATGTTTTGTCTGCCTGGTCCATGTGTTGGGACGAGTTGCGCTTGACTGGTCTTTGACCAACCGCAAATATATATTATTTTGTAAAAAAATAAAATTATTTAATAAGTGATTTGTAGTGTGGTGTCATATGGCGTAGCCTCGGGCTATGACGTTGAGGCGTTCGAAATTATTTCTCTGCTGCCGTAATATATTTGAGACATTGTATATGCCGTTGTGATAGATTTGGGGCATCATGTACGCTATCATGGAGTCGTTGAGTTGTTTGATTAACTTCTTTAACTGCCGCTTATGACCAGTCCTTTGTGTAGATTAAATTTGGGGCATTATATAATGTTGTCGTGGACCCATTGGAGTCTTTGGGTAACTTCTTGCACCGTCGTTTATGACAAGCCCTTAGTGTAGATTGTGTTGAGATATATATAGCCTTCTTGTTGAATAATTATTTGAACCTTATAAAGTAATTATATGGTGAAAGAATTTCTGCGCATTTCTTGTTCCATGGCGTTCAGAGTGTCGGATCGAGGATCTTACTGGGCTATATTTATGTATAACTCACTCCTTACCTGCATATCTATACAGATACTATTGGTGAAGACGGAGCTAGTAGCTGACGAGTCCGCTAGAGTTGATTCAATTATTGAGGTGAACCGCCGTATTGTTCGTGAAAGCTGCCAAAAGTATCTTTATTATTTATTCATATAATGTGTTTTGTAATTTTCTTAGATGCTCTAAGGTCTAGAGTGGGATTTGGGCTAGAATTTCAATTTAACATTTCGAGATATTAATTGTTCGTAATTTAATTATCAAATTATTTGGATACTCATTTAACTAATCAAATGCTGAAAAATAATGGCTAAGGTATGAAAGTATGGTTCGCCTAGCGGGTGGTGTTAGTTGGGTGCCAGTCACGTCTAAGGGGCAGTTAGGGACATGAAAAAGTTGGTATCAGAGCGTAGGCTTTAAGTCTCGGGTCATAGAGCAGTGTTTAGTATAGTCTTGTTCACGGGTATTTAGGCGCCCATACTTATGATCTTGAGGCTACAAAGCATTTAGGATGTAGGCACCCATACTTTAGTAATTGGATCGGGAAATGACTTTGATTTTGACTTATCCTAAGACTATGAAAATTGTTCATCTAGACTAATTAGGATGTGTCATTCAATATTTTAAACAGGTTGAGGCCATTGGAGGTCGTTTGGTTGGTGTTCTAGGCGTTGCAAGGTTGGGGAACTTCTCATTAGCGAGGTAAGTAAGACTTAAAATTCTGATGCTTGCTTTTCCAACACCCGTTTTGAAAATATGTTTTGTCTCACTGGTCTATGTGTTAGGACAAGCATGCGCTTGGCAGAATCGGTGGTCTTTAACCAGCCGCAAATGTAAATTATTTGTAAGAAGCTTAAATTATTTAATAAATAATTTGTGGTATGATGTCATGTGGCATAGCCTCGTGCTATGGCGTTGGGGCGTTTGAAATTATTTCTCCACTGCCGAAATATATTTGGGGCATTGTGTATGCCGATGTGGTAGATTTGGAGCATTATGTACGCTATTGTGGACTCGTTGGGTGTTTCGTTAACTTCATGCACTGACGCTTATGACCAGTCCTTTGTGTAGATTATATTTGGGGCATTGTGTATGGTGTCGTGGACTCGTTGGGTGTTTGGTTAACTTCCTGCATTGACATTTATGATAAATCCTTAATGTGGATTGTGTTAAGATATATATAGTATTGTTGTTGAATAATTGTTTGGACCTTATAAAGTAACTATATGGTGAATGAATTTCTGCGGATATTATTTATGTGCTCGTTTTGTGTTTGTATTTTCTAACACTTGTTTCAGAGGCATTCAGAGTGTCAGGGCGAGGATCTTACTAGGTTATATTTACGTATAACTCACTCCTTACATGCATGTCTATGCAGATACTATTGTTAAAGATGGAGTTAGTAGTTGACGAGTCCTCTAGAGTTGATTCAATTATTGAGGTGAGACGCTGCATTGTTCGTGGAGGCTGCCAAAAGACATATAATGTCTTTTGTAATTCTCTTAGATGCTCTGAGGTCTAGGGTGGGATTTGGGTAGAGTTTCAGTTTAATATTTCGAGATATTAATTGTTCGTAATTAAATTATCAAATTATTTGGATACTTGTTTAATTAATAAAATGCTGAAAAATAATGGCTAAGGTATGGAAGTATGATTCGTCTGGCGGGTGGTGTTAGTTGGGTGCTTGT
Source organism: Nicotiana paniculata (assembly GCA_005239505.1). Lineage (NCBI taxonomy): Eukaryota > Viridiplantae > Streptophyta > Magnoliopsida > Solanales > Solanaceae > Nicotiana > Nicotiana paniculata. The sequence goes on along the minus strand of MDKI01045897.1, from coordinate 14,887 downwards.
CACGTCTAGGGGGAAGTTTGGGACGTGACAAAGTTGTTATCAGAGCGTAGGCTTTAAGTCTCGGATCATGGAGAAGTGTTTATTAGAGTCTTGTTCATGGGTATGTAGGCGCCCATACTTTTACATGGCGCCTTCCTGAGATTCCTTGGAAATGTGACGTAAGGCTAAGCAGCTGATGTCAGTGAAATTGATATCCGCCAACTGAGGTCCCCTCCGTACGCTAGACGATATTGTTAGTGACTTACAGGAAAATCAATGTCAAGAGAAATTGAGAGAACAAAAATGAAAATGGAAAGAAAGTTTGATTGCATTAATGAAAGCTATAGCAGAAAGACAACACGGTGTCGAGGGGGAGAGACACCAGTATAGATAATTATTTGCTTGCTAGAAAGTTTTGATTGCTTGATCCCCCTTAATAGTGCTTAGAAACATATAAACCAAAGTCACAAGAGTATACCTAACTAAGCTAGAGAAATATAATGGAAGTACATGGAATAAAACTACTCTATATTTACAATGAAAAGGACTTAGCTTTCTACAAGGTAGAAAAAAGTCCGTTGTCAGCAACCTTGTCTTTGGCATCATGATCTGTGCTCGGTGTTGTTGGCATCTGCCTGCGGCTGACCGCTGATGAGGAATATCAGTGTGGCGATAGAGGCACATGCGCGATTGTCACTTGGCGCAGCCAAGACCACGGGATCGTCTGTTGCGCTAAGCATTGGGAGGCTTGCCAGGACACCATGGGGCTCGCCCAAGGGGTCATGGAGCATGGCTGGAAAACCGCCCATGACATTCTCCCCCACCTGAGTTGGTGACATCCTCGGTGCCTTACTTGCAAGATAATCATCAATTGGGCTCTTGTGGGATTTAAGGTTTGCTCCCCTCTCCTAAATATTCTCCTCTGCATCACAACCCTACCATTTCACCAAGAACTCTTGGTGATCCTTCCTTGAGGCGTGAATCACCCGATCATCGAGAATAGCTTCAGCACGCCTTTTCCCAGGAGTTGGGGCCTCGAATACTGGGTATTGTGAGTTGGCTCCGTGAAGGATCCTTCGTGTCTTCCAGAAAAAGGTTTCAGAAGGCTGACATGGAAGACAGAATGAATTTTCCACCAAGCTGGGGTATCCACCCGGTATGCAGCTTTACCAATGCGCCTTTCAATGGACAAAGGTCCAATGTATTCTTGCAATAGGCGAGGGACATGGATCCCTGCAAACAAGTATCGCTTTGGGATTTTGACCATTACTTTATCTCTTACTTGGTATTCAACAAAGCCAATTTTGATCAACATGCCTCTTCATCCGTCTGGGCTTTGACAAGATAGCTCTGCATTATCTCCTAATTTTGCTTCCATTATTTTGAGAAGCTAGTAGCTCGAGGAGATTTTGACATGTTTGGTGCATTCACGGTGTGTGGGAGTAGAGGTTGATGTCCTGTAACAATTTCAAAAGTGCTTTTGTTTGTACTAGATATCTTTTGTGAATTGAAACACAGTTGGGCGACATCCAGAAGCTTCACCCAATTCTTCTGCAATCCGGTTACAAAGTGGAGGATATATTCCTCAAACATACCATTGAACCGCTTCGTCTGGCCATCAGATTGTGGATGAAAACTTGAGTTGTGACTCAATTTTGATCTGAGGCACTTAAATAGTTGGGTCAAAAAGTTGCTAGTGAAGCGTGAGTCGCGATCACTAACAATGTCTTTGGACAAGCCCCAATACTTGACGACATGAGAGAACAAGAGTCGAGTTGTATCTTCTGTTGATATATATTGTGGGGCTGCTATAAAGGTGGCATACTTGGAAAACCGATCCATCACAACCAAGATAGTTGTGAGATCTCCGACCTTGGGCAATCCGGTTACGAAATCCAGGGAAACGCTTTCCCAAGGTCTCTTTGGGACAACTAGTGGTTCCAAGAGTCTCGCTTGTGTCAAGCGGCCTGACTTGTCCTTCTGGCACACTAGACAAGTCCTCACATGCTAAGCAACGTCATCGGCCATTTGAGACCAATAATATACACGGCGAAGTAATGCCATGGTACGTTCTTCACCGAGATGGTCGACCCACAAAGTATCATGACATTCCGCCAGAAAAGACCTTCGCAGATCTCCTCCTTTAGAAACATAAAGTCGGTCCCATTTCACTTTCAGGAAACTATCTTCCATATAGAACTGGCGAGTTTTGCCCTGTCCTACCAGACCAACCAAATACAGTGCAACAGGATCCTTGATGAGTAGATCATGTATCTGGTCTTTTATGGTGGTGTCTACTTCGCTCCCCCTTAGGGGGGCGAGTAGGCACACCGATGCTAGGTCAGCTCTCCGACTGCGTGCATCAGCAACATGGATAGTTTTCCCACTTCGGTACTCCAGGTTGAAGTGAAATTCCGCTAGGAGTTTTTGCCACTGAGCCTGTCGTCCATCCAGCTTTGGTTGGGTCATGAAACGGCTAACAATTGTGTTGTCTGTCTTGACCACGAATGGGGTTCCCAGCAGATAGTGCCTTCCAAAGGTGTAAGGAATGAACGATGGCCAATAATTATTTCTCGTGGGCGGCATAGCGCCGCTCTGCATCCTTCAGCTTCCGGCTCCCGTACGCTACAAAATGCCCTTCTTGTAGTAAGATTCTGCCAAGAGCATAGTCGGAAGCATCTGTTTGTATCTCGAATGGCTTGGCCAAATCAGGGAGAGCCAATACGGGGCTACTAGACATAGCTTCTTTTAATGCGTTGAAGGCCTCCGCTCGCCTGGTTCCTCAATCCCAAGGTGTGACCTTCTTGAGGAGTTATGTCAATGACACTGCGATAAGGGAGTAATTTTTCACAAATCGCTGATAGAAATTGCATAGGCCAAGGAACGTCCTCAAGGCATGGATATCCTTGGGCAGCGGAAAATCTGTAATAGCTTGATCTTTTATTGGTCCATCTTGATCCTCCCTTCCTCAATAACATGTCCGAGGAAATCAATATATTTTTTAGCAAAGGAGCACTTGGATAGCTTCACATATAATTCGTGCTCCCGCAATCGTGCTAGGACCTTCCGCAAGTGCTCCAGGTGTTCTTCCAGTGTTTGTCTATAAACCACAATGTCATACAAGTATATCGCCACAAATTCATCAATTTACTCTCGGAAGACTTTGTTCGTCAGGTGCAAAATGTGGCACGAGCGTTAGTCAAGCCGAACGACACAACCAGGAAGTCAAATGACCCATATCTTTTCACACAGGTCGTCTTGTGTTCATCACCCTAAACAATCCGAACTTGCTAATACCCTGTTTTTAGGTCTATTTTTGTGAACACCGTCACACTACCCAATCTATCGAACAAGTTTTCCATGAGCGGAATAGGGTACTTGTTCTTCATAGTGATTTTGTTTAGATCCCGATAATCCAAACAGAGTCGTAGAATACCATCATGTTTCTTTTGGAATAGAAGAGGGGACCCATATGGGTACTTGGAGGGCACAATGATCCTTGTGTATAGCATTTTCGTCAACTGTCTCTGAAGCTCGGTGAGTTCGGGTTGTGACATTTTATAAGGCACCCGGGTGGGTGGCTTCGCACCCGACACCAACTCAATCTCATGGTCCACAGTGCGCCTAGGTAGGATTCACTTTGGCATATCCTATGGCATGACTTCTTCAAAATCCAGTAGTATCTCCTTCAGGGGTGTCGGAATGGGACCCGAGGAGGGTTCTGCATCTTCAATTCATAGGGTAACCAAGAACTTAGGTTCATGTATTTTGACTCTCTTCTTCAACTGCAAGGCTGAGATGTTCTCAGCGGCCATCATCATGGGCATTCACGGGATAATGCAGGGCTTGAATCCGTTTGCTCCCATCATCAGTAGCATGTCTGCATACGGTACAGAAATGGTGTTGGTTTTCCTCAATAATTCCAACCTAACGATCAACTCGAAGTCATATGTGATCACCACGCACAAGTTGAATTTTCCTTCAAAAGGACCAAGCTTCACTGGTATTTCTTTGGCTATTCCACCCACTAGCTGAGGAGGTGAGTTGATAGCCTTGACACGACCTGTGCCTTTTCCTACAACTATACCAAGGCGCTCCACCTGAGTCGAGGCCAAGTAGTTGTGGATAAAACCCGTGTCTATGATCTCTCGAATGGCTTGACATTTACCTTCATCAACGAACATTAAGGTCCTCTCTTGTTTAAGAGGAGTCCTCTCATCCGCCTTCTTTTTCCCTTTCTTAGTTGTTGGGCAGGGGTCCTTCTTCTTACACATACCAGCATTGTTTCCCGCTAATGCCTCAGAAATAGAGCCAACAATTACATTAAAGGCACCTACTGGTTCGTTCTGGTCCGCATCATCTGCTTGTTCGTCCGTACCATCATCAAAATCTTGAAGGGCGTTCATCTGTGCATGTGGGAATTCATTGTTATAATGTGGTCCGCCGCAATGACGGCATCTTGAAGGGGGCTTTCTCCCCAATCATTGTTGTTTGACGCAACACTATTGCTGCTTGAGTAAGGAACTTAGATTTGGTAGCACTGATCTCCCCTACTTCTGCCAGGTCCACCAATAATAGGCTGGTCCCCTTTGTATCCCGCTCGGACAGGCGGTTGAGGCCTATCCTTCCGAGTTTTCACTTGACAGTGTGATGACCCAAGGGGTCATTTTACAAAATTTAAACTCTGTTTCATTATTAATAGCCATAAAAAGACTTAAATTAAATACCTATATTTGCGTGCATATTCCGGGCATGTAGGCATACCGATGCTAGGTCAACTCTCTGACTGCGTGCATCAGCAACATGATTAGTCTTCCCACTTCGGTACTCCAGGTTGAAGTGAAATTCCGCTAGGAGTTTTTGCCACTGAGCCTGTCGTCCATCCAGCTTTGGTTGGGTCATGAAACGGCTAACAACTGTGTTGTCTGTCTTGACCACGAATGGGGTTCCCAGCAGATAATCCCTCCAAAGGCGTAAGCGATGAACGACGGCCAATAATTCTTTCTCATGGGCGGTATAGCGCCGCTCTGCATCCTTCAGCTTTCGGCTCTCGTACGCTACAAAATGCCCTTCTTGTAGTAAGATTATGCCAAGAGCATAGTTGGAAGCATCCGTTTGTATCTCGAATGGCTTGGCCAAATCAGGGAGAGCCAATACGGGGCTACTAAACATAGCTTCTTTTAATGCGTTGAAGGCCTCCGCTTGCCTGGGTCCTCAATCCAAGGTGTGACCTTCTTGAGGAGTTATGTCAATGACACTGCGATAAGGGAGTAATTTTTCACAAATCGCTGATAAAAATTGCATAGGCCAAGGAACGCCCTAAAGGCATGGATATCCTTGGCCGGCGGAGAATCTGTGATAGCTTGATCTTTTATTGGTCCATCTTGATCCTCCCTTCCTCAATAACATGTCCGAGGAAATCAATATATTTTTTAGCAAAGGAGCACTTGGATAGCTTCACATATAATTCGTGCTCTCGCAATCAGGCTAGGACCTTCCGCAAGTGCTCCAGGAGTTCTTCCAGTGTTTGTCTATAAACCACAATGTCATACAAGTATACCGCCACAAATTCGTCAATGTACTCTCGGAAGACTTTGTTCATCAGGTGCAAAATGTAGCTGGAGCGTTAGTCAAGCCGAAAGACACAACCAGGAAGTCAAATGACCCATATCTTGTCACACAGGTCATCTTGTGTTCATCGCCCTCAACAATCCAAACTTGCTAATACCCTGTTTTTAGGTCTATTTTTGTGAACAATGTCGCACTACCCAATATATCGAACAAGCCTGCCATGAGCGGAATAGGGTATTTGTTCTTCACTGTGATTTTGTTTAGAGCCCGATAATCCACACAGAGTCGTATACTACCATCATGTTTCTTTTGGAATAGAAGAGGGGACCCATATGGGTACTTGGAGGGCACAATAATCCTTGTGTCTAGCATTTCCGTCAATTGTCTCTAAAGCTCGGTGAGTTCGGGTTGTGACATTCTATAAGGCACCCGGGTGGGTGGATTCGCACCTGACACCAACTCAATCTCATGGTCCATAGTGCGCCTAGGTGAGAGTCACTTTGGCATATCCTATGGCATGACGTCTTCAAAATCCAGTAGTATCTCCTTCACGGGTGTCAGAATGGGACCTGAGGAGTGTTCTACATCTTCAATTCATAGGGTAGCCAAGAACGTAGGTTCATGTATTTTGACTCTCTTCTTCAACTACAAGGCCGAGATGTTCTCAGCGGCCATCATCATGGGCATTCACGGGATAATGTAGGGCTTGAATCCGTTTTCTCCCATCATTAGTAGCATGTCTGCATATGGTACAGACATGGTGTTGGTTTGCCTCAAGAATTCCAACCTAACGATCAACTCGAAGTCATATGTGATCACCACGCACAAGTTGAATTTTCCTTCATAAGGACCAAGATTCACTGGTATTTCTTTGGCTATTCCACCCACTAGCTGAGGAGGTGAGTTGATAGCCTTGACACGACCTCTGCCCTTTCCTACAACTATACCAAGGCGCTTCACCTGAGTCGAGGCTAAGCAGTTGTGGATAGAACCCGTGTCTATCATCACCCGAATGTCTTGCCATTTACCTTCATCAACGAACATTAAGGTCCTATCCTGTTTAAGAGGAGTCCTCTCATCCGCCTTCTTTTTTCCTTTCTTGGTTGTTGGGCAGGGGTCCTTCTTCTTATAGATACCAGCATTGGTTCCCGTTAATGCCTCAGAAATAGAGCCAACAATTACATTTAATGCACTTACTGGTTCGGTCTGGTCCGCATCATCTGCTTCTTCATCTGTACCATCATCAAAATCTTGATGGGCGTTCATCTGTGCATGTGGGAATTCATTATTCCAATGTGGCCCGCCGCAATGACGGCATCTTGAAGGGGGATTTCTCCCCCAATCATTGTTGTTGGACGCAACTCTGTTACTTCTTGAGGAGGGACCTTATATTTGGTTGGTACGACCTTCCACAAGTGCTCCAGGTGTTCTTCCAGTGTTTGGGTATAAACCACAATGTCATACATGTATACCGCCACAAATTTGTCAATGTACTCTCGGAAGACTTTGTTCATCATGTGCAAAATGTGGCTGGAGCGTTAGTGAAACCGAATGACACAACCAGGAAGTCAAATGACCCATATCTTGTCACACAGGTCGTCTTGTGTTCATCACCCTCAACAATTTGAACTTGCTAATACTCTGTTCTTAGGTCTATTTTTGTGAACACCGTCGCACCACCCAATTTATCGAACAAGTCTGCCATGAACGGAATAGGGTACTTGTTCTTCACAGTGATTTTTTTTAGAGCCCGATAATCCACACAGAGTCGTAGACTACCATCATGTTTCTTTTGGAATAGAAGAGGGGACCCATATGGGTACTTGGAGGGCACAATGATCCTTGTGTCTAGCATTTCCATCAACTGTCGCTGAAGCTCGGTGAGTTCGGGTTGTGACATTCTATAAGTCACCCGGGTGGGTGGCTTCGCACCTGGCACCAACTCAATCTCATGGTCCACAGTGCGCCTAGGTGGGAGTCACTTTGGAATATATTATGGCATGACGTCTTCAAAATTCAGTAGTATCTCCTTCACGGGTGTCGGAATGGGACCCGAGGAGTGTTCTACATCTTCAATTCATAGGGTAGCCAAGAACGTAGGTTCATGTATTTTTACTCCCTTCTTCAACTGCAAGGCCGAGATGTTCTCAGCGGACATCATCATGGACATTCACGGGATAATGCAGGGCTTGAATCCGTTTGCTCCCAACATCATTAGCATGTTTGCATACGGTACAGACATGGTGTTGGTTTGCCTCAAGAATTCCAACCCAACGATCAACTCGAAGTCATATGTGATCACCACGCACAAGTTGAATTTTCCTTCATAAGGACCAAGCTTCACTGGTATTTCTTTGGCTATTCCACCCATTAGCTGAGGAGGTGAGTTGATAGCCTTGACACGACCTCTGCCCTTTCCTACAACTATACCAAGGCGCTCCACCTGAGTCGAGGCCAAGTAGTTGTGGATTGAACCCGTGTCTATCATCGCCCGAATGGCTTGCCATTTACCTTCATCAACGAACATTAAGGTCCTCTCTTGTTTAAGAGGATTCCTCTCATCCGCCTTCTTTTTCCCTTTCTTGGCTGTTGGGCAGGGGTCCTTCTTCTTACAGATACCAGTATTGGTTCCCGCTAATGCCTCAGAAATAGAGCCAACAATTACATTGAAGGCACCTACTGGTTCGGTATGGTCCGCATCATCTGCTTCTTTATCCGTACCATCATCAAAATCTTGATGGTCGTTCATCTGTGCATGTGGGAATTCATTATTCCAATGTGGCCCGCCGCAATGACGGCATCTTGAAGGGGGTTTTCTCCCCCAACCATTGTTGTTTGACACAACACTGTTGCTTCTTGAAGAAGGAGCTTATATTTGGTTGCACTCTGATCTCCCCCGCCTCTGCCAGGTCCACAAATGATAGGCTGGCCCCCTTTGTATCTCGCTCGAACAAGCGGTTAAGGCCTATCCTTCCGAGTTTTCACTTGATAGTGTGATGACCCAAGGGGTCATTTTATAAAATTTAAACTTTGTTCCATTCTTAATAGCCATAAAAAGACTTAAACTAAATATCTAGATTTGTGTGCACAATCCGAGCGTTAAACCGGGAAGCTTTTATGTGAAAATATGAGAAATAGTGATTTTTAGAATTTAAATTTGATAAAAGTTGACTTTGATCAACATTTTGAGTAGACATACCCGGATCCGTGTTCCTATGAACCCGAGAGGTCCGTAGTAAAATATGGGACTCGGGCGTATGCCCGGAAATGAATTCTGATGTCCCAAGCCTTAGAAATCAATTTTTTAAAGAAATTATTTTGTTGAAATGTTCATGAACTAAAGAAAAGAAATAATGCTAAAAATCATTGGTATCGGGTCTGTACTTTGGTTCCGGAGCCCGGTACAGCTTTTTTTTGATATTTAGAGGTTAACTGTGAAATTTGGTAAAAAACGGAGTTCGTTTGGCGTGATTCGGACATCCAGTTGAGAAATTATGAATATTAAGAGTTTTTGTTTAAAATGATGAGTTTTGAGGTTTAATTCATAGATTTACATGTTATTTGCGTGATTTTATCGCACGAGCAAGCCCGTATGATCCTTTTAGACTTGCAAACCCACGGGATGTTTTTGCACATGAAGTAATTGCTGGTTTTAAGTTTTCAGGTGTCCGGGTAATTTCTCTGTGCAATCGCATAGGAAAGTTCGCGATAGCACAGAATAAATTTAGAAGGCCTGTTTGGAACCTTGTGCGATCGCAAGGTCTTATTCGCGATCGCACAATGCAAGCTCGGGGGGGCCAAAATTGTACTGTGCGATTGCACTCTTTCTCCCGCGATCTCACAGCCCAAAGTTCCATACCCTTTGCGATTGCACTCTTTCTCCCGCGATCACACAACCCAATTTTCCTTACCGTGTGCGATCGCACAGTTGCCCAGCCCAGCTAATATAAATACCTGTTAAAGAAGGGAAGAACACTTTCTTCTCCAAATTTTCGAAAATTCCAGCCCTAAAAACGATTTTTCTTCAGCAATCTTCATCCCCAATTTATAGGTAATCAATTTCAAACCTTTTTATTTCAATTCCTTACATTTTGTATCACTTTCAAAGCAAAAACAAAGGATTTTTATGGTAAAAATCTAGGTTTTGGGTAGAATTAGGGGGTTTTGTAAAAATCGAATTTTTATATCAAATTAAGGTCGGATTTCAAAACTAATAGAATATTTGGGTGAATGGGTGAACGTAATTTGGTTCGAACCCCAAGTTTAAACCAAGCGAGCCCGGGGTCGGGTTTTGACTTTTTTTTTAGAAAACTTAGGAAAAATTATATTTTTCAATAAAGTTAGTTCCTTTAGCATTAGTTAATGATATTAAGTTAATTTTGATTAGATTCGAACAATTTAGAGGTGAATTCAAAAGGAAAAGCAATAATTGAGCAGTGAGTGGCCTGCGGAATTGAGGTAAGTGTTTGGTATAACTTTGGCTTGAGGGAATAGGACTCTCCACTTGTTTGCTATGTGAAATACATGGGTGTGGTGTATAGGTGTGGTGACGAGTACATATGCACCACCCAAATTGTCTGTTAAACATGATCATTTCCCGTTCCCCGCTTATTTGATCATTGTCTTAACTGTTATATTTTCATTATTGTTTCTATAACTATTTGGCCTGGTTGAATTGTTGTTAGTTATTGTTGTGACTATTTGGAAAGAGTATTTGTTGTTTGAGTTGGTTTCCTGGTGATATAAACATGGTTGAGATGTTTCGTATTGTTTGTATGAATTAAAGCTATTTATATTTGATATTTCTGTTGGTTTCATGATTGAGAGGTTATTGATGAAGTTATGAGAATAATGCAGTTTATTATTTATAATTGTTGAGACAAAAGTATTGTGAAAGGCTTGGCCTGAATTTGTGAAATCTTAAATAAATTGATATGATATGTCTGATGGGAGCGGGTTGCACGCCGCAACAAGGAGTGATAAGGGTGGACAGATGGGATCGGGTTGCACGCCGCAACAGGAGTAATAAGGGTGATATTTTACGTAGGAGCAATAAGGGAGGACATGTGGGAGTGGGTTGCATGCCTCAATAAGGATCGATAAGGGAGGACATTTATATTTTTACTGATTTTCAATGTTTTGTTTGTTTGAAAAACAAAGATTTGAAACTTTCTATCTTATATTACTATATTCATATTTTGGCACTACTTTTATTCAAAGTTAAAATTTTAAATTTTGAAGAGTTATTTGAGAATTGGTTATAGCTGAGTTGATTTATTTTGTTGCAGCACTTATTTATTTATTTGTTTAGACTACATGCTGGCTTTATTATTTATTGTTGTTACCGATTATATTGTTGAAGCCCCCGACTTAGCCTCGTCACTACTTCGTCGAGGTTAGGCTCGGCACTTACTCAGTACATGGGGTCTGTTGTACTGATACTACACTCTGTGTTCTTTTCCACAAATCCAGGTGCTAGTCAGCAGTAGAGGATTTCAGGACGACCACCCGATTCATTTGGAAACACGAGGTACATCTGCCGGCGTTCGCAGATTCTGAGAGTCTTCTCCTATTTTTACATACACTGTTTTATATCATTCAGAACAGTTACACTATTTCTTTCAGCCATTATTTATAGTATTCTTTAGTAGTTCGTGAATTGTGACACCAGACTCTTGGGAAGTTCTAGATTCATTTATATGATTAGTTTCGTGGCTCAGTTTACTTAATTAATTTTTTATTTCTCTTTATTGTTGTTGGGAAATATTCTAACTAAGTTCATTTGGAAGTTATTTATTTTTGCTTAAGTAATTAATTAAGAAAATTAGTCAATCGAATTCTACCATTGGCTTGCCTAGTAAGTATGGTGTTAGGCGTCATCATAATCTCTAAGGTTGGGAATTTTGTTCGTGACATATAGTCCCCAAGGTATTCCGCTACTTCGATTGCCTTGGGTAGGGTATCTACACTTTGTCTTTGTAGCTCCATACGGGTATAAGGTTTTAACCCATTCAGGAATGTGAAGAGTTTGTCTTTGTCCCCCATGTCACGTATGTTCAGCATAAGCGCGGAGAATTCTCACACGCAATCCTGCACTGATTTGGTCTGACGGAGCTCCCGTAGTTTTCTCCTTGCATTGTACTCAACATTTTCGGGGAAGAAATGTAGGTGTATGGTTGCCTTCAGTTCTGCCGATGTATCCAAAGAGTCTTCATCGGCCTTGATGAATGCATACTTCACTCGCCACCAGAGTTTAGCGTCACCCTGAAGATACTTGGCAGCAGTTGCTACTTTCTTAGCTTCTTCTAGGCCTCCCACGGCATCGAAGTACAGGTCCATGTCGAAGATGAAATTTTCCACTTCTTTAGCATTCCGAGTTCCACTGTATGGATTTGGCTCAAGAATTTTCAGTTTTTGTGCAATGGGGGCGAGATTCATAGCACCCCCAATTCGGTTTCCACCTCCTCGAAGCAGGCCTTGTAAACCAGCATTGGCAATATTGAGTTGTCCTATCAAGTTATCAATAGTTTGTAGTCACCATGTATGCCTCTTGTGCCCTGTAAGCTAAATCCTCGGCATGCTCCTATTGGAGGCCCTCATATTTACCAAAAATTTTGGTTGCTTATGTGGTTGTCGTTTGCCGGTCCCTTCTAAGTTCCGACTGATGTTTTCTATGTCAACTTCGGCCTGGAGCATTATGCGGTCCAGATCGTCCAACATTTGAACTTTGCACTAGGCTGGAAAGCCGCCCATGACGATCTTGAGGCTACTGAGCATTTAGGATGTCTTCCCTTCTTTCATTCTTCATTGATTCGTTAAGCTAAATCGAGTTTATTCTTCGAATGTCTCTTTCGCAAATGGTTAGGCCGTGTGTATCCTCATCTGCTCGACGACATAATTGATTTGGATGTTTCTTACAATATATGGGCGATTGAGAGTAGCCTTGAGTACGTGAGATGTTATGCATATTGGTGATAGTTGAAATTTTACTTGTTTTAAATTTTGGGATAACGTTATTTTCGAAGGAACGTGTGACAAAATTCTTTAAAAAAAAGAAGTCTTGAGAGTTAGTCAAATTTTAGAATGTTGAAAATCTGTGTGAATTGTACAGTGGTCTAAGGATTTTATTTTTCCTGAGAGGGGCGTATTCAATATTCGAAGTTGTGGATACAAAAATCCATGTTATGATTTTGATTTGGAGAAAAAAATAATTGAACGTAGAAGTAAGAATGTAAGTTAATAATAGCGTAAACACATCTAGACTATTAGGCTTAGTGTGAAAGATATTCTGAGGAAGGTGCTTATATGGCTCTAAGCTTAATGCTTTTTGAAGTTATTTGATATTACTGGGGATATCGTGATGGTAATGTTATAAGTGTAATTATGTCATGACTATTATAATTTAAGTGAGTATGACCTTGATAGAGATACTATATGATTTAACAGGTACAACATATTCTACTTGGGATCCATTAATAAATTCTATTTCCATGTTGATTGTGAGCATGTGACTATGCCAGGAGGATTGTGATTGTGAGCATACGGATACAACGGGCGAATTATGTTATTGGTGCATGGGTCGTTTGTGCATCACGTGAGGTATTCGTATGGATCCATATACTGATATTATTGGCACGTGAGTTGTCCATGCGGTTGTGATTCGAGATGGGGGCACAAGGTGCCGTGAGTATTGTGGGTTGAGACCATGACTTGTGACTATGAGGTGAGGTACCACAGAGTGATTTTTGTTGTGAAACTGTTATGCCCCACAATATTCCGATGATGTTACGGTTTGGAGTATTAAGTTACGACGATATTGCACCCTGAAGTATTGTACGTTAAAATTTCATTTTCAGTTAACCAATATAGACTCGGGGATGAGATCATCTTGACGTTAACGTACTTATGCTACCGATGTGTGAGAGAAAGTAAGACTTAAGTATAATGCTTAATGCACAAATATAGTAAAAATTTGAGTATGAAACTGAGTGAATAGCGGCATGATTAGCTATTAAAATAAGGGTAAGACGTACAGTATGCAGACTATCATGCACAAATAAAAGAGATATAGACGATTCGATGAGTTCAAATACTTGAAAAGAATTAACACAAATATTATCGAATCCAGTGCTCTATATGACAATTGCCGTGACATGTGTTGTATCTTGTATTGCATGAGTTGAGAAAGTTTGAATATTGAGAAATGATACGATAACTGAAAAAGTATAATCTTGCTCAAGTGGGGGTGCCTACTATTATTGATTGTGTTTATCAGACATATGAGATCATAAGAAGGATAGTTACGAATATGTTATGGTTAGTAATGTTGATATTTAAGTGAACTTGAGCATGGATTGACAAGTTTCGTTATATGTAGTACTCTTAACGTTCCATACGTGGTGACGATCCTAGTGAGGAGACTATATTTGTGGAAAGATCATATAGATAAGGTGTGATATTTGTTCACGGAAGGGACACCATTTTCGCTCTACTAGTGTTGCCGATGTCTGACTTTAATGTTTTTATGTACATGGATTGATTGGTGACGTGCTATGTGATGCACAATTGTCAGGTAAATGATATTAGATTTGCCATTTTTTTAACGGTCTTCGAAGATTATAGAAGGATATTCACGATTTTCATGGGCGAGGAAGTACCTCATAAAAAGATTAATTTTACATGAAATGAGTAGAAAGTGTTCAATATATCTGATAATGAGTTAAGACATTAGAGCAGAGAATCTGACTCTTGGGATAGTAGTAGTTGTTAATAAGTTTTCAAATGAGTTACGAAAGGCATGCAGTGTAAATATTAAAAGATAAGATGAGTGTAACCATGAAGTATCCATACCTCTCTTTTCTAGGGTACAAATCGCTTAACATTCGAGGACGAATGTTATTTAAGTGGGGAAGAATGTAATAACCCAATATATTTTTCTTAATATCCTTATTAATTATGAGATTAGAGAATTAATTTTTTTTTATAGCTATAGGTCAACTATTAAGTTATTGGGAGAAAATTTATTATAATATATAAAATAGTATACTACTTAATTTATTAGTGGACCAATTCATATTATAGAGGGATAATTATTCTGGGATCTAGCAAATAAAGAAAGAAACTGGGCAGCTACCCCAAATTGTTGCTCTCGTTTTAGAGAGTATTAGGGAAGTGTAGTTGATGCGAGACTAAATTGCATAGTTTAACATGTAATATACCTTACATTTTATGCGCATTAATGATAAAATTACACTTGTTATGTGCTTAATGGAGTTTATTTCATGTGTAGGTGAAGTGGAGATGGAAACGGGGCTAAAAGGATGCAAATACGTCGAAA
>ML324628.1:0-23542 GCA_005239505.1 Nicotiana paniculata | reverse complement strand
GTTCATGATTGATAGAGACGATTAATCAAGCTATAAGAAGTATCCGAGAAAGAATTCACCAACGGGGGAAACCATAACCTTAGACCTTTATTATCATTGTTTACATTAAATTGTTAGTTAATTGTTAGTTTATTATTATTGTTAGTAGAACTAGTTAAACAACACGAATTGATATTCAAAAGTCTTGAGAAAAGTGATTAAGTAACAGTTTAGTATTTTATAAACTCAATTGATACGTCTATTTCCTGTGGGATCGACTCTGGGCACAATACCCCAGGATTATTTTTGCAACGCCCGCTTAGTCTTCTACAAGACATAGTTGAGCGTGATCAGGATACAACTCACCGTAAGTCCCCGCAATAGCTGTACCTTCGTGCCCAAAAGACCACCAGAAATATATAAATGCAAAATAAGTGCAGAAGTGTAGCATGAGTACGTAAATCAATGCGTACCCAGTAAGTATCTAGCCTAACCCCAGAAAAGTAGTGATGAGGGGTCGACATCGACACTTACTAGTGGTCTAATAAATCATATATAATAGGAAATAAACAAAACTGAGGCAGAGCAAATAAACAGTATAAACAAATATAAGTATGAGGTATAATCCTCCTCTGAACGGTAAACTCAAGCTATCAATTAGCAGTTACCTCCTCAACTAGAGTATATATAAACTGGACCTCACTAGATAGGCCGTCACAACTAAAAAACACATAGATATGCTGGTTTCTTTTCAAATAGTACGCTCGACGTAGCCTAGGCGAACGACCCGATCCCATAATAATATGTGCACTACTGAGGGCCGAACCACACGAACCATAGATTCATCTATTATACTGCCGAGGCGAACGACCCGCTCCCATAAGAGTGTGGTACATCATCCTGCCAAGGCGAACGACCCGATCCTATTAGAATAAGAAGCTTTAATGGGTCTTTGACCCCATTTCACGAATAAACGTGTAAGTTATGGATTTTAAGGAAACCCTTTCGATGAAGACGCATAGCATGGGGAGAAATTCGTAAGAGGAGCACAATTATTTCGCGACTAATCATGTAGCTCGTCAACTCTCTACAATAGCAAGTCTATCACTCTACGCAAGCCTAGTATCAAGTCGTAACTTAAAATAAAAGAATTTAATAGGCAAGGACAACTCAAATAGTACAATTGAAACATGTCGTAAACTTAAGTCTACCCGGACATAATTAGGAATTCCAGCATACACATGGATACTCGTCACCTCATACGTGCGTAGTTCCCGTAACATGTAACACATAAGAATATAACACCTACGAGGTAAATTTCCCTCACAGGGTTAGATAGGAGACTTAACTCGCTCCGAAGTTCCATAACCGGCTCCAACGCCTCTCTAACACCTCAAACCCAATGCCCATCGATCTGAACTAGTAAAACAACCATGAAAACCAATAAAAATATATCCCAACATCATAATTAACTAATTTACAACAATTACTAACTCCGCTAGAAAAGTCAATAAAGTCAACCCTCAGGCCCACGTACCCAGATTCCGAAAATTTTGGAAGTTAAACATTACCCATAACATTACAAACTCAAATATGTAATTTGTTCCTAATTTTATTTCCAAAATCGTGGTCAAAATAAAAAATTATCAATTCTAGGATTCCTACTAAACTCCCGCAATTTTCCATAAATTTTCATCCTTAAATTTGCATATAAACCATATATTTAGCTAACAACAAGTGGGAAATTACTTACCTTGCGTGGGATGATGAAAATCTCCTCAAAATAGCTCCCCAAATTCGGCCATCGAAGTGGAAAACGGGAGAAATGAGAGCTAAGTCTCGATTTAAAGAACCCTTATGCCCAACGATAATCTCGCACCTGCGGCGTCGCTTTTGTGACTACCCCTCCTCTTCTGCAAAAAATCACCCTAACACGATGCCTTTCACCTGCGGAAATATTCTCCACTACTGCGACATTACATGTGCGAGCCTCTTCCATCCCTACGCCTTCTCCCACTTCTGCGCCCCAGTGTTTCGCTTCTGTGCTTGCGCAGATGCGACCAAAGCTCCGCACTTGCGGCCCTTCCTCTGGCTTGTAACGACCCAACCGGCCATTTCGAGAGTTATAGCGTTGTTTCTCCCATTTATGCTTCTTTTGTGATTTACAACTGTATAATATCTTATCTGGTTGGTTGGTTTGGGTCCGAAGTGATTTCTGAGTGAATTGAGACACATAGTCTCTTAATCGGAAGCTTAAGTTGGAAAAGTCGACTGGATGTCGACTTGTGTGTAAACAACTTTAGATTTTAATTTTGATTGTTTCGTTAGCTTTGTTAGGTAATTTTGGACTAAGGAGCGCACCCAGAATGTGATTTGGAGGTCCGTAGAAGAATTAGGCTTGAATTGGCAAAAATTGGAATTTTAGCGATTTTGGACGATAATGGAAATTTTGGTGTCGGAATCAAAATGGAATTAAGGAAGTTGGAGTAGGTTCGTGGTGTCATTTTTGACTTGTGTGTAAAATTTGAGGTCAATCGGATGTGGTTTGATAGGTTTCATCGTCGTTTGCGAAATTCGGAAGTTTAGAAGTTCTTAGGCGTGAATCCGGGTGTAAGTTAGTGTTTTGATGATGTTTGGAGTGATTCAGAGGTTCGAATAGGTTTGTATGGGGTTATATGACTTGTTTATAGGTTTGGTTGAGGTCCCGGAGGCCTCGGGGGGTGTTTCGGATGCCCATCGAAAGGAAATCTTGGACTTAGGCATGGCAGATTGTTCTGGTGTTCTGGTGTTTCGCACCTACGGTGGGGAGCCCGCAGGTGCGGCCTCGCAGAAGTGAGGGGGAGGTCGCAGGTGCAGGAAAGACCGGGCTGGACTAGAAGCACAGATGTGGAGGAATGAGCGCATCTGCGAGCACGCAGGTGCGGAAGTGGAGTCGTAGATGCGGAGAAGGCCTGAGTGGGGAGGAATCGCAGAAGCGGGCAGGGCCCGCAGGTGCACACTTGGAGGTGCGAGTAGTTGACCGTAGATGCGTAACCTGGGGGTTTAAGTGAGATCCGCACCTGCGATGGAAAATCCGCAGGTGCGGCGTCGCATAAGCGACAAAAGGACCGCAGGTGCGGTTTTGCTGGGCAGAAGCTATAAAAAGAGGACTACGAGATTTTTCCCCATTTTCACATTTTGGAAATCCGAATTTGGGGATTTTTGAAGGGAATTCGAGGTTATCACTGAGGTAACCTTGAGCCTATTTATCTTTAGTAATGGTGTTTTCCCATTGATTTTACACCTAATTAGTGAGGCTTTGAAGTGAAAATTGGGGATTTAGGGATTGGGAACTGGAGAGTGAACTTTAGGATTTTAGAGGTGAAATTGAGGGCCGGATTTTGATAAAATTGGTATGTTTAGACCCGTGAGTGAATGGGATTTCGGCTTTTGTGATTTTTGTCGGGTTTCGGGACGTGGACCTGGGAAGGGGGGGGGGGGGTTGAGCCGATTTCAGATTTTTGGTTCTAATTTAGTAGTTTTCTTGTGGGATTGATCCCTTTAGCCTATTGTAATAGTGTTGTACAGTTTGTGGCTAGATTTGGGGCATTTCGAGGCCGATTCGAGAGGAAAGGGCATTCCAGAGTAGGATTTCTACGTTGTTAAGGTAAGTAACAGTCTTAAATCTGGTCTTGAGGATATGAAACCTCGAGAATTTGAATGATGTGAATATTTAGAGTTGGCGCAACGCTAGATGACGGGCGTGTGAGCGTGCACCAAGAGGGATTGAGACTTGGTCCATCCCGGGAGACTGTAAAGTTAAATAGTCCATTATTATTACCTGTTTCTCCTTGTTTGAGTAATTGACTGCCTTTCATGTTAGACGCTATGCTTAGGCTATATGATATCACTGTTGGGACCCGCGACATTCGTATACTTGTTGAATTGACTGTTAATTGCTGTCTTGTACTTAGTCACCATCTTACTTGTGTATTATATCTCAGCTCTCTCTCATTTCTTGTTGATACTTGTTGTATTCTCTGTTTGGGCTGTTTATTGTGATATTCTGTGAGCCCGAGAGGATGGAGAGGCTAGTGAATGAGATAAGGCCTGAGTGCCGAGCTGTGAGCTACGTGAGGTATATTGGATCGAGCTGCACGCCACAACAGTATTGGATCGGGTTGCACGCCGCAACAAGCCTTCAAGCCATATATATATATATATATATATATATATATATATATATATATATATATATATATATATATATATATATATTGGATCGGGCTGCACGCCGCAACAATATAGCACTTGGGTTGTAGGAGCCCCTCCGGAGTCTGTACGCCCCCAGTAACCGCAGGTACCTATTGAGAATGTGTATTGAGGGCTGAGAGCCGAGAGTATGATTTGTTGAGATGAGTTTAGTGAATTGTTTCCTTGAGAGGCTGTACTTGCTCTTATTTATTGTTGCCCCTCGTTGCTATCTGTTGTTGTTGTGAAATTTCTGGAAGATTCATATTGTTTTACTTGAGCTCGAACTGATTTTGGCTTAAACTACCAGATTTGAAAGCATGTTCACTCTTTACTAAAAACTTTTGAAATGAACTGTATTTTCATAGCTCGTCACTATTCTCAGTTCCTTATTTAATTCTGTTACTTGCTGAGTTGGTTGTACTCATGCTACAACCTGTAGTTCATGTGCAGATCCAGGTGTGTACGATCCTAGCGGTCTCTGAGTTCGTGCGTGGGCTAACTCTTGGAGACTTACGAGGTAGTTGCCGGCGTCCACAATCCTTGTTCCTCCTTCTTATCATCTTATTTCTCTTGTTTTTGGCATTTGGCACAAACTGTAGTAGATTCTGTTTCCAGATTATTGTTAGATGCTCATGAGTTAGTGACACCCCGATGTTGGGCTATTATTCCGCACTTAAGTTTTGGGTATTTACCCTATGGTTATGTAAACCTTATGTTAAATTTAACTGTTTAGTTCAATTCTGTTATATATAATGAAAGCATATTGAGAATGTCGGCTTGCCTAGTTCCACGATAGGCGCCATTGTCACGTACCAAACCCGGGGAGACGCGGCTGGCACCCGGTGTCGTGCTGGCCCGAGCGAACCACTGTGTAACTCATTTATTTTTCTTCTATAACTATCATGGGCCAACATGTCCACAACTCATAATGTATAACTATAAGTGGGCAACACTGTATCAATGAACCATTTTTCTTAAAACATGAATATATATGGGCCGTCAAGGCCTCTGACATACTGTACAAAATGAACCTCTGTCTACATATCCTCTAAGATTATTTGACATCAAATGGGACAGGGTACCGGCCTACCCATAAGTCTGTAGAAAAATTTTGACACGGTGACTCATAGACTCTGCACTCCGAATGAGGTGGAGTCTTACCGATCCTTCGCTGAAACCAATCTCGTCTACTATGAGGGCTCGTCAAACTGATTATCTATACATGCAGGCATAAATGCAGCGCCCCCAACAAAGAACGTCAGTACGAATAATGTACTGAGTATGTAAGGCGAAACTGAAACATAATAGTAAGTCAACATTAATTAAAGACATATAAGAGTCAACCTGAATCTCTGAAGTGCCATCTTATATGTATATTTATTATACACACACACACACACACACACACACACACATATATATATATATATACACAATGCTTCTCTTTGATATTGTTTCTATTATCCATATTGTATGATGCATGACTGCCCAACTGATCAGTGGTAACTGCCGGACTGGCCGTAGCTCGGTGGTAAATGCATAAAGATGCATGTCTTACTATATTATAAACATTGACATCTTTATTATATACCTCAATAGAGACTTAGGAACATACTTAGACGTGCTTGCATATCACTTTATAGGAATGAATAACATAGACATCCTTAACTGCTAAGAGTAGAACCACTTATGGAATAACATTACGTTTACGTATCGTTCCTTGGATCATGCCAAAAGAAAGAAGGATTAGCCTTAACATACCTGTATGATATCTTCCTTATTAGTCAACCAAGCTCAACACAACTTCTTTCATCTACAACAAGTGAAATGATATAGCCGTTAACATATAATGTCGTACCATCGAATTTGGCTAGTCGTATGACTTAAGGAAAATCGGGCAGCAACTCCCCTATTTTTAATACAACCCAAAGACCAATAAGGGTCATAAACAGACCAACAACAAAAACAACTATAACCAACAATATCAATAACAATGATATGATCCAATATGAGTTTCTCTGATTATCTTAACAATCATATTGAGCGACAAACTCGTTTTTACTCATAACAAGATATAAATTGAATCCAACTCTTATTCCATAAATTAGTTTAAAACCTTCAAAACATCATACTTATATGTACATATTATTTCTATTTTAAAACATCCACAAATAGCTTCCAAAACAGCCCCATAAATCTAGCACCTTAATTTTTATCGTCAATCACTTGTTTTTCCTCTTTTCTTTTTCAATCAACTTAACTAACACCCAGGAAAGCTTAACAACATTATCCACAACATTATCAAATTATTTCTCACAATTTTCAGCCACCACACACCATATATTTAGCCACGAAACAGTCCAACCAAAAAGACAACCATATCCCATGTTCTTTCAAGTGCTATCTTATGGTTTTTCACTCAAACAACACAACCAACACACAATTAACCTTAGGAAAAATCAAGAAGATGATATACATACCTTGTACAACAGCTACAACTCGAAAACCTAACTCAACTTAGCTCATAATAGTCCTCAATCACACCACAACATCATAGAAGCATTCTCTTGGAGTCTTTCACACCTTTGATGATGAATTGTGTTGATTTCTCTTGAGTTTGGTTCTTAGGATCTTGGACCAGTTCTTGGAGAGCTTGAGAGTGTTTTAGTGTAAGAAATATCTGGATATTGACGAAATGTAATGGATAAATACAACTTATAAGCCCACCGCCTCAATTCTCGAAGCAGGTGAGTAAGTTGCCTGCTTGGTAGCTTGAGCAGTGCAACTTCGGACACTTGTATCTCTCTACTCCAATATTGTATTGAAAAATGGTTTTCAGATTCAGAAACTAGACACATGGAGCTTTAATTACATATAAATATATCCTTGTACATCTCAATAAATTGAGAGAAAACTGCGTCGCAACTTGGCCTATAAACCTGCCAGTTTCTCCAAAGTGCGGCAAAGTGACTTGGCGACCCTAAATTTAAAAAATCATATTTATCTACCCTGATGTCATATGAATAAGTGATTTTGACTGCTAGAAACTAGGTTTCAAGACATTCATTTTGGTATGAGATATGTCCCAAAATGACATTATAAAGCTTACGAATTTAATTTCTCAAATCGGCTCGTTACAAAGCAAATCTTAACTCGATTTTTCCGTTAGTTAAATCCAATTTTCCCAAACTTTATATTTTATACACAAATATCAACTGACTTACGACGTACTCTTACGTACGATAACATGGGGTGTAACATCCATCACGACAGGTTAAGTTTTGGGTCGTGACATGGTTGGCCTTCACCGCTTCTGTGATGTCCTCCCTTGCATCTACATGTCAGCACATGCCCAAGGAAACAATCTCAAATGACAAATGTCGAATATTTACACATTTACTCACAATCAACCAAAACTCAAACCTAAGACTGCAACTCTAAACCTAACAAAATTCATAAAATCCTATAACCCATTCAATTACAAGTCCAACCATACTAATTTCACTCAATTCCGAATCTGAGTCGATGTTCAAAAGTTAAAAATTCACTTTAGAAAATTTTACACAAAAAATCCCAATTTCTCTTTTGAAATCATCAATCAAATGCCAAAAAGGAAGATGGTATCACAAAAGAAAATCAATCCATGTGGTGAAAATCGCCTTCAAAATCGCCCAAATCCGAGCTCCATAACTCAAAATATGATAAAATCTCTTAAACCTTCGAAATAGAGTACTTATAATCACTGAACAACAATACCCACCGCGATCGTGGGATATCCTTCGCGGTCGTGAAGAATAAATACAATTGCCATAAAAAATTCTCTATGGATTCACGATAGTGCACACGCGAACGCGATGACCACATACATCTATACAACGTGATCGCGACGTAACTTACGCAAACATGATGAAGAAGTCCCAGCTCCCAGCTCCCAGCTCTCAGCTCTATGCGAATGCGAACGCGGACAATAACCAACACAAACCTGCGCGAACACATTCCTGATGACACGAACGCGAAGAAGAAAATTACTCAGCTCCAAAATTCCTCTACGCGATCGCGAACTTAGCTTCGTGATCGCGATGCTCGGCAAACACACCAGCAATCAACAATACAACAACCATCTGAAATTATCCGAACCATGTCCGAAACTCATCCAAGCCCCTTAGGACCCCATCTGAATGTACCAACAAGTCCCATAACACAACAAAAACTTAGTCGAGGCCTCAAATCACGCATACCAACATCAAAACCATGAATCGCACCTCAAATCACACTTAAGGAACTTTTGAACTTTTGAACTTTGAACATCTAAAACTCGTGCCGAACCATATCAAATCAACTCAAAATTACCTCAAATTTTGTACATAACTCCCAAATGACATAACGAAGCTTTTCCAATTCCCAAAACCACAATCCGAACACGATATCATCAATGTCAACTCGTGGCCAAACTTATGAACATTCCAAACCTTCAAATTATCAACTTTCGCAAATAGTGCCAAAATCTTCTAGTAACATCCAAATTCAAATCCGGGCAGCCCAAGTCCAAAATCACCATTCGGACCTAACATAACCATCAAAACTCTAATCTGGGGTCAAATACACAAAAGTCAAACTTGGTAAACTCTTCCAACTTAAAGCTTCCTAGTTGAGAATCATTCTTCCAAATCAATCACGAATCACCTGTTTGACTCGAGGCCTCAAACCACGCATAACAACATCAAAATCACGAATCGCACCTCAAATCGAACTTAAGGAACTTTTGAACTTTCAACATTCGAAACTCGGGCCGAACCATATCAAATCAACTTAGAATTACCTCAAATTTTGCATATAAATCCCAAATGACAGAACGAAGCTATTCCAATTCCCAGAACCACAATCCGAATTATGAACATAACGAAGCTATTCCAACTCCTGGTCAAACTTATGAACATTCCAAACCTCCAAATTACCAACTTTCGCAAATAGTTCCAAAACCTTCTAGTAACATCCAAATTCAAATCCGAGCATATGCCCAAGTCTAAAATCACCATCCGGACCTAACGGAACCATCAAAACTCTAATTCGGGGTCAAATACACAAAAATCAAACTTAATCAACTTTTCCAACTTAAAGCTTCCTAGTTGAGAATCATTCTTCCAAATCAATCACGAATCACCTAAAACCAAAATTGATGATTCAGACAAGCCATAACACATCGCATGAAGCTACTCATCAAGACTTCAAACAGCTGAACGAAATGCAAATGTTCAAAACGATCGGTTATGTCGTTACAATCAAGCTTGAGAACTTGATTCTTAAAGCAATTAAGCAGTTACGTTCTAGTGTTTTGAATCTCGTGCATTGTTGGCAAATATGCTTCGAGAGATAAGTGTCCTTTATGGGTCCTTTGTCGTCGTAAAATATGATTTGGTTGTTCGGAAGTCTGTTCTCTTTTTCTTTTTTTTTTTGGTCAAAACAAAACAATATTCCCACCCTTTTCTCGGTAAAGTAAATTGTTCAGCTTTTATTCAAAGATAATATCCTTGGGGTTGTCAAATTGAAATGTGCAATAATAGATTCAACTGACAATTTACAGGTTACATATGTACAATGTCTACCTATGATCTATCAAACAACAAAATGCTGCTAGGGATTTACATAATTTAATTGCTAAACTGGCTAGAGTGTGACACCACTAGATCGCAACAAAGTTGTGGGAGAGCTTTTCAAACTGAGATTTCATTAAATCCCCAAGAGATCGAAAAGAACTTCCACGTGTCATGGAGCCTGTGGCTGTTGTTGTTGTCGTCGTCGTTATCGTCTCGTTATTCACAGCAACATCAATTTCGCCCATCTCAGTCTTCATGGACTTGACAAACTTCATGTCAATATCATTACCAGAAATGTCTCTTATGTAGAATGTATGTCTTGCCTTCCCTCCCTCTGTTGCTACATCTGCTCTAACAACAGCTAGGCCACTCTCTCTAAGAACTCGAGTAATATCAGAGAGCAATCCTACTCTATTATTGGCACATAATTCTAATCGAATTCCCTGACAAATAACCAAATAAAAAAATGATGCTCAGAAAGAAATGGACAGACTATGAGTTAAATTAAACCAACTATTACTATATGATATTGAAGAAAAAGGCAGACCTCGCAAGCCCTTCTTTCTATAGCAGCTTCCAAGCATTTTACTACTCTTTCTTTCTCACTCTCTGTGCTCATTGCATATCCATCAACATGCCTTATGAAATATTCCTGTGACGTCAAAAAGTTCATCAGCATTTTTTGTGTATTACTCCCTCTGTTTCTGAACCTATTTCCTTTTTGGTTCGTTTAAAAAAGAATGATCAATTTCTAAATTTGAAAACAATTTAGCTTAAATTTACCATTCTACCCTTAATGAGAAGCTTTTAAAACCACACAAATACTTTGGGTCCCTTTTTTATTTGTTTAGGACCATAAATTTTAAAAGTTTTTATTTTTTCTTAAACTTCGTATCCAGTCAAACATGTTCACATAAATTGAAACGGAAGAATTATATTTTTCGCTATTCATTATTATCTACGGCTGATTAATCTCTAAAAGGCCAAGGTCACACCATCCTCGTTTCTATTACAGGCACCTATATCTAGAAAAGTGGCCTACATTACTTCTCAATCCATATGAAATCAAGTGTGTATTGGGCATTGCTTTGTTTAAAAGATAAAACACATCCGGAGACCTATTTGTTTGTTTGATATTTAAAAAAGTTTGTCTATATAAAAAGTCAACGGCCCTAAAGCAACAACACTTGAGAAATATAAAAAGAAGAGTGAACCCTGATTAAAAAAAAAAAAAAAGATTTAATCCAAATAACACCGAATCTCTTAAACTTAAAATAGTCGACAAATATATAATTTATATATAATTCATGTAAAATATACGTATAACTATATATAATCAATGTATAATTTATGTATACCGACTAGAAAAAGTAAATATTAAATCTAGCCGACTATTTGTGTAACAATCCCGTTAAAAAAAATTTAAAAAAAGAAAAAAGAAACAAGCAAAAGAAGAAGACGAAGTACCTGAAATGCACAACCTCCACGAGAATCAACGGAAGCATGGAAAATGACATATTGCATATCCGTAAGAGTGCAAACAGTATCAAACATGAGCCTCCTACGGTCCTTGCACTGAATAGAAACTATTGAATATCCCTTCTCATCACAATTCTCAATGCATACACTCAACATTTTCTCTTCCTTATCATTAATGTCAGATCTTGGAGACCCCATTCTTGGAGAACTAACTATAGGCTTTGAATTAGGGCTTTCAAAATCCCGAACAGAAAGCATAAGTTGATGTAATCGACGTTCAACATCGGTCACTGTGCCTTCTCCTTCAGGGTTAAGGCCATAAGCAGTCTTCACTTCTTGTTGATTTCCACTTTCTTCATTAGTGCTCCGAGCAGTTGTTGCTCGGAGCACAGTAGTTAGGTGATCCTCGATCGCTAGCAAGCGATCGTGGTCCATAGGGGTGTCCGTACATTCTTCTGAAATGTAAACAACGCAAGCTAAACGTGCATTATGGCTCCATGCATGTGCTTCCACAACGTTACAATGGAGATCAGCTAGGGCAGCTGATATCTCCGAAAATAACCCTGGTCTGTCTCTTCCAGTCATTTCAATAGCTCTAGGTTCAG
The DNA here is from genome assembly GCA_005239505.1 of Nicotiana paniculata. Classification (NCBI taxonomy): domain Eukaryota; kingdom Viridiplantae; phylum Streptophyta; class Magnoliopsida; order Solanales; family Solanaceae; genus Nicotiana; species Nicotiana paniculata. The sequence continues at coordinate 11,652 of ML324628.1, read as the reverse complement.
GAGGAGATTCACATTTCATATAATTTCTACTTCCTGACTTTGATTTCTGTATTCCCTCTCTATTTGCACCAATAGCCTGGATGTTTGTTTCGATTAGTGATCGATATGTATAATAGTTTTAAATTGTATACATTGTTTTATGAATTTTTGTATTCGCAGTGTAATTTTAACTACTTGTCGTAGGTTATTATTCTATTTTCTAAGTTGCCGTATTCGACTAAATATGTAGAGTTTTTTTTTTATTATAGGTTACCTTTTGATAGTGTAGAAATTATTTATATTGTAAGTGCACTATACATAAAATCAACGCTAATAAATAGGAGAGCATAACATTTATATCTATCAAAGTTATTTTAACAATCAAATTAAGTCTACCTATAATAATAAATAATTGTGCTTAGTCATTCTAACTTGGTAACCTAAATAATAAAGTATAAATAACTAACCACAACATGTTAAAATATAGCAGTAAATATGCCAAGTAGATATTCATGGTTATACTCTCTTTGTTTTGTTTGTTACTCCCTCCGGTGACCAATTTAGTTTTAGCACGTCCATTAAGAAAATATTAAATTCTATACAAAAATACCTACTATGACTAAACTACCCCTAATTAAACATTTAATGTGAGGAGTAAGAAAACTTTTTAGGGATATGTATATAGGGGTTATTTTATAAAAACAAATTGAATTCTTTCTTGATTACATAACTGAACACTTATTTTGGACCAAAATGAAAAAGAAAACTGATCACTTATTGTGAACCGGAGGGAGTATAGTTTAATATGGCGCAATGATTAATAAAAAATGTGAAAACTTCTAAAATTTATGGCCTTAATATGTCATAACATTTGTGACTATCATTTACGTGACTATAAAAGTTTCTTATTCTCATGTGTCGTTCTTTTTTGGAATTGACTAGTAAGAAAATCGAGTCGAACAAAATGGAATAGAAAGGGTAAGTTATGTCTAACAGGAGCAAGTTATTCTTAAGTTAATATCGCTAATCATGGAATTTAATTGTGTATTATATTTTAGTTCGAAACAAAAGGATTTGAGTTCTTCAGAATAAAAAAAGGGATTTTAGCTGGAACATTTATGAATGATTGTATTACCTGCTGAATATAGTTGATAATCCTCTGATCGGTAACTTTGTTACCGAGCTCATCTTTAACATGAAAGACTGAAAACAAGCATTTAAAAGAAAAATGTAAGATCCTATTAATTTGTTATTAATAACATAAATAATGTGAATGTATATTATAATCGAATACCATCCATGAACCATCCAGCATCTGAAGATATATAGCCTTTTAATATAATGAAATTCATATCTGTTAGCACTTGCACCACTTCCAGTAGAAGACCTTGCTTATTCACACTATCAATCTGCATGTAATACGAATGGTTTGTTACAATTAAAACTATTTTTGCCTTCATTTTTCCCTTAAATTAACAATTTATTCTTCATCTAGAGAATAGAAATTTTATAATAATAAAAATATTGTTACCTTCACTACTGTACAATTCTCTAGGCTCTCATTGTCAATAGTAATTCGGCATCTATATATATACGAGGAGAATTAAGTTAAATCTATTGAATTTTTGTCAAACATAAATTTTGACAAAATCATTTTGATCACTTACTTTGGGCCATTTATCCTCTCAGCTAGGCTATCAAAATCAGGATCAAAATATGGCGAACAAACTCGGTTCATGACTTCAAACTACAAAATAGGTCATGCGTATAAGTTAACCACAACAACAATAACAATAAACAATAACATATTGCTGGTGACCAACATAAAAAACGTGATGAAAACAATGGGAATTATGAAAACGATAAGAATATTGCTGACAACAAAAATGATGACAGCAACAATATGAAAACAATGACGACAAAAAAAACAAAAGCAACTAACAATAATAGTAGCAATATATAATCTTAAGATTCAATTATTCCTGACTAGATTTCATAGAAAATGCATTTATTCCTTTCTCCTTCCTGCGTATATACCTCAACTGTAGTTGCAGTTGAAAAGATGTGTAAATATACTTTTTCAAATAAGAATATATGACAAGAAACAAAACATCTTATAACAGTGGCTGACCTATTTTTGTCTCTATTCTCTTGAAAGTTTACGCGGAGATGTGATAAAACAGGTAGAGAAATCCCAATATTTTTTGGAAAAGGGAGAGAGATGGACGAAACCAAAATTCTGTGCTTTCTCTCAGAAAGAAGAATGGAAGAAAATAGACTATATAAAATAATAACGAATGATTAGAGAGATTGTGTTAAAATTTGCTAGTGAAGGAGAGTATGGTTAGAAGAAATTAAAGAAGAAAAATGAGTGGTGGAAGTTTAGTTTGGGAAGTAGTAAGGTGATCAAAAATATATAATCCACAAAAAATTGTAAGTTAATTAGGCCACATTTCTTATTGAATTGATTAAGTCATGTTTTACCAAATAGTCAATTATGTTCCTTTGGCCATCCACGAATTACTCCTGAATTTTTGGGAAACACAGCTTTCTTTATAGGCATTACGAAGATGCAGCCCGACCAAGCATCCATGAAACCGAAAGAGGATCAAGAATCAAGGATTGTAATTTTAACGACGTATCGGGCGTGTTTGGTATAATGGAAAATATTTTTTCTTGTAAAATACGTAGTAATTTTATTTATTTTTTGGTGTTTGATACGTAAAAATTAAAAAAATAACTTATCAAGAGTATTAATGAATAATTTAGATACAATAAACATGAAACCATAAGCTTTTGAACCAACAACCTTCCGAACCCACAAATTTCATAAACTTCCGAACCGCTAAACTCTCGAAATCGCGAAATTTCGAGCCTGTAAATTTTATAATTTCTAAATCATAAAATTTCAAACACATAAACCTCCGAAGTCATAACTTTGGAACTTGTAAACCGAAAGATGAAAAAACAAAAATTGAAAATATATATAAAAAGTATTTTTTGTTTCGAGTGTTGGGGGTGGGTGCAGAAAAACGAAAAAACCAAAAATTTGAAATTCCCAAAAAAAAAACTTTTTTTGTGCGGGGTGAAGGGGGAGGTGACAGTGAGGTGGGGTGGTGTAGAAAAAAAAAAAACAGAAATTTGAAAATTACAAAAAGAAAGAAAAAAAAACATTTTTTGTGCAGGGATGGGCGGCAGTGGAGGTAGGGTTTGGCGGGACGGGTGGTGCAGAAAAACGAAAAATCAGAAATTTGAAAAAAAAACCTTATTGGACAAAGGGAGTGGGGTGGGTAGGCATGGGGTGGGGTTAGGTAGGTGGGTGTGGGGTGGATTGGTGAGGGTGGAGAATAGGGTGGGGAAGATTGAAAAGGAGTTTTGAAAAATATTTTTCCTTCTCTTGATAAAAAAAATATTTTTCTCCAATTAAAGAAAAATAAGTTCAAAAGGATAATATTTTTCAAAATATTTAAACCAATCAAATATAAAAAAATTAAAAAATATTTTCCGAAAAATATATTCGTTTTTGTGGCAAACACAACCATCATCTCCTCTGCTTTTATGTTTGTGGCTTGAAATCCATCTCGGCTTTTAGGTGAAACTGAATTGAATGAGTTTGCGGGAAAGCCAGGAGATTGTAGACTGTGGTTGGAGTAGGAGTGGCAAACGGGCTGGTCAGGTTGAATATAGTTCGGGTTGAAAACGGGTCATGAAAAAATGGATAAATTATTCGGTTTGGTCTATATTTAATACGGATAAAAACGGGTTAATCGGCGGATAATATATGGGTAACCATACATGACTTCTTGCATATGACTTTTTGGGAGAATTCTTAGCATCCCTAACTTGAGGAACCCCTAAAGTGAGGGTTTACAAATATAAAAGTTATTGGTTACCCATAATTATCCATTTTCTAATTATGATTTTTATCCATATTTGACCCGTTTAAAAAAAAATTATTATCCAACTCATTTCTTAATGGATAATATGAATGATTAACTATTTTCTTTTAACCATTTTGTCATCCCTAGGTTTGGAACAAACACAACACGACATCCGCGCAAAAAGATTTACGAGCAAAATAAATTGCCTTAAAGGATATATAATTGTTAATCAATATGCTGGATTTTCAGGAGAAAAACTCATTAAAAGCACATTTTGAATGTTAAAAACGCTTACGTGATACAATTTTGATTACGTAATTGATTAGTTAACCTGTTTATACTCATCGCTTATTGCACGATCCGACACCAGTATGTTAAATAGTTTTATTACAACGGTAGTGTAAATCTTTATAATGACTTCAATATATTTGGAAGCACAATGTGAAAGTTGTATATGGTCAAAATCAGGCTCGTCTATTGCATAACAAGTCGAGACTGAAACGTGACTGGTTGAAGTTCGACCTCGGATTATAGACATCGAGTTCGTGACTCTAGGACCGAATAAGGTCGAGGAAACCTTGTCGGGCGTCAAATAAACGGAAGGCCAAAATATCCGCAATTGGTTAGATATCACGACGAAAATATCGACACATATCAAGGAGAGGCCGATTGATTAAAAAATTAGGTGATCTTTTACCTTTAATAGAATTGTATCAAGAGTAGGACTCCCCTACTATATAAAGGAGGGGGGAGGGGGAGGAGGGTCTAATAATTTGTAACACACATTAAGAAAACGCATCCCAAAGGAATACGCTGTTATTTTCTAGTTCTTATTATCTTGTCATTTTATTCCGACATCGATTGAGGCATTTCTTGACTTGAGAGTGACGAACCTTCAAGGCTAAGGTTGTCCAATTTGTGTGGTTTGCATTTATTTTCTTATCATTAATTTAAATATTAATCTGTTCTTTCAATTTGTATCAAGTTATATCACGTATCCTTAAAACAACGTATAAATTTAATTGTTATCCGATTTTAGTGTAAACAGTTTAGTGCTCACCGTGGGGCTAAGGATGATAGTGATTATTTGATACAAATCTCCATAACACACACTGCTTTACACTTGCTCTTTGAAGTGTCTTTGATCCAGGTTAAAATACAAAACTGTCAAATTTTCAATCAGTACCTCTGCACGTTGACAACGAGTCCGGTCACCAAGATGAAAATAACAACATAACGCCCGGTAACGAGATGCCACCTCCTAATCCCGCTGGAATTTCGATCGCAGATTCAATTGTTGCTAGTTCGCATGTGTCTATCGATGCAAACTTGCCTACCGACCCCGAAAATAGCATTCGTGGTGGAGCCAGATCTGCAACTCTAAACACACAAAACGTTGAAGGGGACGAGATCAGTCTACGAGTGATCTTTGAAATGTTGCAGACACAACATGCAGCAATAGCTCAGTTACAAAACCAAACCCGTGCACCAAGCAAGCGAATTGGGGGCTAACCCCGAGATTATAAAGAAACTCGAGGAATTGACAAAACATATTGAATCTGGGGAGAAGAAGATGGAGGCCAACGACAAAAATGTTGAAACCTACAATTCCAAGGTAGATCAAATATCAGGAGCACCGCCGATATTGAAAGACCTAGATTCCAAGAAGTTCGTGCAAAAACCTTTTCCCCCGAGCGCGACTCCCAAGCCGATCCGCAAGAAGTTCTGCATGCCCGCTATTCCTAACTACAATGGAACGACCGACACGAATGAGCATGTCATCTCTTACACGTGTGCCATCAAAGGAAATGATCTAGAAGATGATGAGATCGAATCCGTCTTATTAAAGAAATTCGGAGAGACCTTGTCAAAGGGAGCTGTGATATGGTATCACAATTTACCACCTAATTCTATTGACTCATTTGCTATGCATACAAATTCTTTCGTAAAGGCACACGCCGGGGCCATAAAGGTCGAGACCAGGAAGTCAGACCTTTTCAAGGTAAGGCAAAAGGACAATTAAATGATCAAAAAATTCGTGTATCGATTCCAAATGGAACGGATGAACCTACCACCAGTCGCTGATGCATGGGCCGTTCAAGCCTTTACCCAAGGGCTCAACGTTCGAAGCTCGGTGGCTTCACAGCAGTTGAAACAAAATCTGATAGAGTACCCGGCTGTTTCTTGGGCCGATGTGCATAATCGGTACCAATCAAAAATCGGGTCGAAGACAATCAACTTGGGGCTCCTTCTGGGTCCGTTTATCTTATCAGACCCGTCGACAGAATTAAGAGATATATTGATCGGGAACCGAGGACGAACAGAGACTGGTATCAGCCGTATAACGAGGATCGGAGAAGCAATAGGTTCGGGCAAAACTCCATGAGAAATGAAAGGAGAAATGACCGAGGTCAGGGCAGTAGAGGACTTATGACCAAGAATGGCTTTGACAACTCCATGGGCCCAAAGACGCACCAAGGCTATCAGAATACAACTTTAATGTCGATGCAGTTTCCATCGTATCAGCTATCGGGCGCAACAATGATACCAAATGGCCTCGAACTCTACGGACTGATCCAAACCAACGGGATCCTAACCAGATTTGCAAATAACATGGCACTCACGGTGACATAACCGAAGATTGTCGACATCTGAGAGAGGAAGTAGCTCGTCTATTCAACAATGGGCACCTTCGAGAATTCTTAAGCGACCGAGCCAAGAATCACTTCAGGAATAGGGATTCTAACAAACAGGCAGAACAAGAAGAACCTTAGAACATCATCAACATGATCATTGACAGGGTCGATATCCTACAGTGGCCGATGGTGAAACGCACCAAAGTATCCATCACTAGGGAAAAATGAACTCGAGACTATGTACCGGAAGAAGCTTTATCTTTCAACGACGAGGACGCAAAAGGGATCGTACATCCCCACAATGATGCACTGGTAATTTCTGTACTGGTGAATAAAATTCAGGTTAAACGTGTGTTAATTGATCTAGGTAGCTCGACCAACATCATTCGATCAAGGGTCGTGGAACAGCTCGGTCTACAAGACCAAATTGTACTCGCAATCTGAGTTTTGTATGGATTCAATATGGCATGTGAAACAACTAAAAGGGAAAATAAGATTACTAATCAATGCAGCTGGTACCATCCAAGAAGCCAAGTTTCATGTGATCGAGGGTGACATGAGAAACAACACCCTGTTCGGGAAGCCATGCATCCACAACATGAGGGCAGTGCCTTCGAACCTTCACCAGGTGTTTAAATTCCCAACGCCGGGAGGGATTAAGAGGATCTATGCAAAACAACCCGCCGCAAAGGAGATGTTTACACTCGATGAAGTAATTCCTATGTTAACACTTGCAACATCAAATGAGCCAAGGTCGGAAGCAAAACAAGAGGACAAATAGCAATCACCGATGCTAGCCTCGACCCAACCAGATAAGTAGGGGACTGACGAAGACGTCGATTACGGGGTCCCCGATCCTTAATAGTCCCTGATGATTCCGATGCTATAAAATCAACGGTCTAAGAGATGGAGCAGGCCATACTGATAGAACATCTTCCTGACCGAAAGATATACCTGGGCATGGGGCTAAATCCCGAGCTCATGAAAAAACTCATTCAATTTCTTATAGCTAACATGAATTGTTTTGCGTGGTCCCATCGTGACACGACAGGGATCCCCCCTGGAGGAAACTATCCATAAGCTAAGCATGGACCCGAATTCTATCCGGTCAAGTAAAAAAGGAGGCCCCGACCCGAGTCAAACACGCTTTCATCAAGGACGAGGTTTCTAAATTCCTTAAAATAGGGTCTATTCAGGAGGTTAAATACCCGGATTGGTTAACAAAACGTAGTACTAGTCCCTAAAAATGGGAACAAACTGAGAATATGTTTAGATTATAAAGATTTAAATAAGACATATCCCGAGGACTCTTTCCCTTTGCCTAACATCAATCGCATGATCAATGCCACGGCCGACCACGAGATCCTCAGTTTTCTCGATGCCTAATCGGGGTATAACCAAATACGAATGAGCCTGAATGATCAAGAAAAGAACTCCTTCATTACTAAGTATGGTACTGCTATAACATATTGCCATTTGGATTAAAAAATGCCAGTTCCACTTACCAATGCTCAGTAAACCGGATAGTGGAAGAACAAATAGGGAAATCCATGGAAGTTTACATTTAGGATATGTTAGTTAAGTCCCTACGAGCATAGGACCATTTAAAGCATTTGCAGGAAACATTCAGTATATTGAAGAAGTACAATATGAAGCTGAATCCAAAAAAATATGCGTTCAGAGTCGATTCAGGTAAATTTCTCGAGTTCATGGTATCTAACCGAGGAATAGAGATCAACCCCGATAATATCAAAGCTATCGAGGATATCACGGTAGTAAGAAACGTGAAGTCCATGCAAAGGCTAACCTGATGCATTGCTGCCCTAGGGCGATTCATCTTGAGGTCCTCCGATAAGAGTCACCGATTTTTCTCGTTACTTGATCACGCTCAACTATGTCTATTAAAAGACTAAGCGGGCGTTGCAAATATAATCCGGGTATTTTGCCCAGAGTCGAATCCCACAGGGAATTAACGTATCAAATGTCGTCTTTAGATTACTAGATTCTCAATAGTCAACTTTCTCAAACGTTGTGTATATCACTTTGTGTTGTTTCTACTACTACAACTGAACAGAAATAATAAACTTAAGATTAACTAACAATAAGATGTAAACAATTGGATTAAAGGTCTAAGGTTATGGTTTCCCCCGTTGGTGAACTTCCTTCTTGTATACTTCCTATAGTTTTGATTTAGTTGTCTCTATCAATCATGGACACTCTAGCTACCATAAATTTCTCTCAAGTAATTATGATAATTTACTAGATGCATTCTCTCAAGTTACGCTAGCTAGATTGCNGGGTTCCACCAAAACCTTAGATTAGAAAAGTTAGCTACTCATAATAATGATAAAAAACTACAAAAGAATTCATAAGCAAAGGTAAAAGCACAAAAGAAGGAGATATGGATTGATGCCCAATTGCCTCCTTGACCCTTGCCCTTGATTTTCTTGTTCTAAACTCTAAACCTTGATAATCTACTCCTTTGGGCGAATTGAACCTTTTATAGGTTAAGTGGATTGGCCCCGAACTTCCAAAAATACCCCTTTCGAATTATTTTTCCCGTCTGGACTAGCGCGGGAGCGCTAGTCTTGCGCTAATGCCCGCACTAGTTGGGTTATACACTGCCTCCGAAAAGATGGACTAGCATGGACGCACTACAGCCCGCGCTAATCGGGTTCTTCACTGCCTCGTTAAACTGAACTAGCCTTCAAATCACCCCGAAATTATCCCGTGGCCTGTTATTCTTCACATTCGCCCGGATCACCGTCATAAGTCCTCAATAGCTTATTGTACTCCTGTGAAACACAAACATCACCATTAGAGCCAATTTATCATCATTTAACACACTTAAGACCGTGAAGCATCATTAAGTTAGAGTATAAATATACGCTAAACTATGTGAATTTGGCCTATTATCAACACCCCACACTTAAATCATTGCTACTCCTCGAGCAATCCACTACATCCTACAAGGTTTCTTTGCATCAAACACTTCCCTACGGTGTCACACCACAACATCTTACAAGCATTAAACCTAGCAGTGTAACATCTATGCCTCAAGCGGCGACTCTCAAATGCCAAGCCATACTCTTACTTCCTCTGAATACTCTACAAGGAGGTCAAGACTTATCTCTTTTTCATAAATCACGTGCCTTCACTTCACACAATTGAGAGTTGTTCCACACAATATAATAGTAAGAGCAACAAGAACTTTAAATCGAAAGAATTCACTAACTCTTAAAAAGAACATTCATATGCCACATAGATACGCCATAGGCTTGCCCGTAGTGTAATACTCTACTAATTGAGTTTATTCAGTCTAAGATCAATAGATCTTTATTTGGTTGTAATGTAGGCTAAGGGACGGGTAGGATACATTTGGGTATAGTGACTAACCTCCCTAAGCACTTTTGATACAATTACATTAACATTCAGCCCATTTTCATACTTGGCCAGAACTTTCACCACGCTTTGCTTCATAATTACCCCACTATTCTTTAGGTGCAACTTTCTTTTTCATGCCACTAATTATCAAGGACTACATGTATTTATTGTCCTCTTTCTTTCTTTCTTTTGTTTTTCTCTAAGTGGTCTTCACTTTTGCTTTTTATTTCTTTTTTTTTCTTTCACACTTTTGCACCTTTCATTCTATTTCCTTGATTTTCCTTACAGATCAAACCACCACCCCCCACTTTGACTTTTACATATCAGCTAACAATTCAAGTGCTCATGGGAGGTACAGGGTTCAAACAGACATACTATTCAAACAATTGGTTATGGTTCATAATGTGGTTATCAAAGAAACAGACTTATAAGCTCAAAGTGGTTGACTATGGTTAATTACATTCAGGTGGTACATATTTGTGCCTGGCTTAACAAATAAATGCCTATATCTCTTCTAAGACTAAACAAACTTCTATTTCGATTTGTACACACACGGGGCAAGTTCTAGGTACCAAATGAAGACATAGAATAAGATGTAAAATACCTCACACACACATGGCACATAATTCAATCCAAATTGGTTTATCAAAATACTCCATTGAGCATTCAAGTTAGTTACAACATGAACCATTTAGGCATTCTACAAGAGTCAACAAGTGAGCCTAAGCCTCACACTCTAGGATTCACGGTGTTTGGGTGTAACACACTAAGGGTAGCATTTTATCATTTAGCACCTTGCCCAACGGATTCTTAACAACTAAAAATAAAATAAGAAGCTAGCTATACCCGGTTCAAGCTAAACCCTTGGAAAAGAACCGCGGTCAAAAGAAAAACTAAGGGGGACTTACTACACTACCTAAAAAAGAAAAAAGAAAAAAATCTTTTTGGTGTTTTCTTTGGACTTCCGTCATCAGGAAAAGTCTAATTTTTTTCTATTTTTGTAAAAAAATAAATTATTCCATTAAACTAACACAACTAAAAAAGCATAGAAAGTCACCCAAACAATCTCCTCACCCCACACTTAAAATTGTGCATTGTCCCCAATGCGAACCCATACATACAAGAGGGTAAAAACTCCCTGGTAGGCCAAAGGCCGAAGCACTAGCATCTCATGGGGTACTCAGACTTCTCCCAGGCCTGGTCCTTCGTGCGGGTACCTCACACTTAGTTCCAACCATCTGGTTTGCTGTTGCATCCTTCCAATGGCTTTGCGTTCCATGCTCCTAAAAAATTAAAAAATTGACACTACAAAAATAATACAATTAGAAAAAATAAAACAAAACAAATAAAATAAAATAAAATAAAAGAAAGCAGTAAAGCTGGGTTGCCTCCCAACAAGCGCTTGATTTAATGTCGCGGCACAACGTGAACCACTTTCTGCCTCCACTTCGAACTTATGAATTGAACCCCAAGTTTTGATTCTGCTCTGTGATCATGCTCCTAGGGTGGTAGAACGAATCTGACTGGCCCAATAAAATAATATAGTATTCTGCACTTCTTGACCTTTGGATGAGATGTGTATTCCCGACTTTCTAGCACGAAGAATTCAGACGACTCTATTTCCATATCATCATCCAAACACAATGTAGAAAAGTGCTTGGAGTGTGGACCAACACCTAACAAAATCGGCGCTCGCTTTACTAAGCGCCTTGATCACGCTCAACTATGTCTTATAGAAAGACTAAACGGGTGCTGCAAATATAATCTGGGGT
>MDKI01213569.1:0-32897 GCA_005239505.1 Nicotiana paniculata | reverse complement strand
AGAGTGAATGGAAAATGGTGGGAAAAGAAATGTAGGGAAGTGAAATTTTGAATTAGTGCACTTTGTCCCTCATTGGAAGAAACAAAGAAAATCTATGTGTATATATAGAGAAGCTCCTCTTCTAGCTCTTAAAGAGTTGAGAAGAATGCAAGCCTCGCGCCGTCGACGTAGCTCGCTCGCTCGGCTCGGTTTCGTCTTCGGCTCCGGATTCGGATTTGGTCAAAGATAGATTGATTAATCTTTTTAGACAAAGGCCCGGTCCGTTTTTCTTTCCCGGATTATTTTAAATCCGTTTTTAATTTTCCCGCAATCTTCACACCTGTTCCAACATCTATGGCTGTTCTGAAAGGTTGTAAAATATTTTCAGAAATTCTGAAAGGTTGCAAAACCTTTTCAGAAATAGTACGAAATTGGCTATAAATATGCCTTGAATCCCAGAATCTTTACTTACTAAATTTTCTGATCTTCTTCTTCTTCTTCTGCACAAAAATATTCAAGTGTGTTTTACGACCATCAAGTGGTTCGCCGATCACTGGAGTTTTTGGTACCGATACGCTGCTGAGTTAAATCGTTCTATCCTGGGAGGATATATTTCAAAACCTCGGGTACTTGAGGGGAATAATCTCCTTAAGGATACATTGTGTATTCTGTGTGCCCGGTTTATTCTTGTATTATTATTTTTTTTTCTTTTTTTCTTCGAAGTTAAATCCCACTAGCGCGGCCGCGCTAAGCCCGCGCTAGTGAAGTTTCTCACTGTTTCTGTATTTTCAGAAAAAATTTATTAACTTTATTTTACAACAATACAGACTACTAACATAAATAACCCACAAACACATTGTTCAGATTTATAAAACAAGGAAATATTTACAGTTCCAGAACCACAACACACCACATACAAAACTAGCAAAACTAGCAAAAAAGCCATTTGTTTTCTAATCACCCTTATCTTCTTTCCTTTAATTCTTGAATTGCATTGAACAACTTCCTCCGACTTCCAACTGCAGAAATTCTCATGTCTTTTAGATCATTAAATGTAAGCAATGGCAAAGTTTCATCATTAACTTCATGTTTTTCAAATAATAAACCATACTTCTTAAATCCAATCTCTTCAAGCCATTTCCCAACACTATTTACATTATTGCTATTATAGCCTTTTGTTTTACTAATGACCACTTCTTTTGACCCTTTTCTTGGCTTCTTGCTTAAGGTACCAACTTTGTTTTTACATGTAGTACTCTTCTTTTGCCTCTTAAATTTGGTTCCAAGACATAATATTGCATTGTTAATATTGTCACAACTAGCCAAATCATGAGAAACTGATTTTGACATTTGTTGAGGCAGATTCTCTGAATCTTTACATTGTAGGAATTGAGTTTTCCATCTCTGATTACCAAAATTTCTCTTATTTATATTGGAAATGCCACATGCAGCAGGAATATCTCCAACTTCACTCAGTCTAACATTTATGCAGAGACTAACTTATCAAGTTATATTCTTAGTAAAGTTTAAGCTGATGTATGAAAGTTACTGAGTAGATAAAAAAAGTGGCATTGTGTTAGCACAGATTTTGGACACGTGGAAAGGTTAATAACCTAGTTAAAGAGTTGCATGTAATAAACTGACAAGTGGATGACACATCTTTAAGCTGATGTAATTTATGTGAGTGATTAAACCAGAGATATTGCTTTGAAAGATTTCAGACATGTGGCAACGTTTAAAATCTTACTCCCTCCGGTCCACTTTAATTAACTTTTTTTTGACTATTTTCATATATATTAGATAATTTAACTTTTAGTATTAATTAATAATAAAATTAACAATTAACTTTTATTTATTCCTTGAAAATATAACAAATACTTTTAGACTCTTTACTTTACGAACACTTAAAAAAAAAAAATTAATTTCTATTCAATATTTAAAAAAATTAAATATTATGAATCACAGAAAAAAATTAAGAAATCAATTAAAGTGGATTGGAGGGAGTAGTTTTAACATTGGCGTAACGGCTTCCTGGGCACTTAAATTTGTAGAGTTTTTGAAAGCCCATACATAAACTTTGGATTTTTCTATTTGAACACTTCTCCTTGAGAAAATGTCTACTAATAAACACTTGTCATGATGTGTGTTGTTCAATCGGTGCTGACATGGAATTAATTTAATATTTTATATGGCCACATTTTTTATTCATTCACATTTGTGGACATATGTATGTTCAAGGTCCCATTTCTTTTCTTTTTTCTTTTTTCTTTTCAAATTAATTTTTTCTGCACATAACTCTTCCATTCCCTCAGAACCCACTAGAAAACGACCTGAAAACCTCCAGATTTTACCGGTCAAATGTCTCCGGAGATTATTTTTTCTCTCCCACCTAATACCTTTCACTTTCACTATTTTATCATCTTCTCACCTACAAAATAAGAATCATGTGCAAAACCTTCAAGTCCAATCTTTTACCCATTCTTACTCAAAAAATCAGTCCCGATCTCTTCCATCTTCCTTGATCCGATGAATTTATTTTATGATAATGGATGTTGACTTTTCTCTAATAGAGGTTTTTGAGTGTGATTGATGGTTAATAATTGAAAAATAGTCAGATATATGGGTTGAATATGGAGCTTTTGAGTTTGATTTATCAAAACTAGGTTATGGCTTTAATTAAAAGAAGAAAAGACAGAAAAGGAAGAAAAAGATATATGGAGGGGGGAGGGTGGGGAGATAGGTGCGACAATTAAGGAAGGGGAGAGGGCAAAGAGAAATGAGTAAAGAAAAGAAAGGGGTAGGGGTAAGTGTACGGGGATGGGTAAGCTGAATTTATTTTTCTATTTTTTAAATTATTATTATTATTTTTTTAATTATGTATCGTATTCACGAGCTTAATACATGTGATTAACACATAAATGACCACATCAACTATAATATTGTCACATAAGCATAGTCAACGATCAAAAGTGTTTATTAATAGACATTTTCTAAAGTAGAAGTGTATAAATACATAAATCCAAAATTCATGTATCGACTTTCAAAAGCACTACAAATTTAAATGGTCAAAAAGTCATTACGCCTTTAACATTACATGCGGTACTTTCAAAGGTGCTTGGGAGACAAGTGGATAAAACAAGTAAAAGTTAGTTACCTCATGAACAATAAAGATAGACAATTAATTACAGCAAGACTGAACTACATTGATAAAAAAAGTTAACCGTCAAATTAGTTTACAAGTTAAATTTGTTTAAGAAACTGAGTTAATTTATATATAGTGATAGTACGTATAAAAAAAATTATATTTATTTTACATATCACATCATTTAATTTGTCTTATTTTTCAGATTGCTAATTATGGCAATATTTTTAAGTAATTTAGTTATATAAATATTCTTTTATAAGTAATTTAGTTACATGTGGCCTTTCCTCTTTACTGGCAAATGAGTCTGCTACCATATTTGCTCAGTGTATTAGTGATATAACGGAGGATTACCCAACTGGTTGATCAATTATCTATAGTGATTAACCATATTAGCACGATGCAAATTAGATCTATTAGGTAGTTGCTCAATCTAGAGTCTACACTATATTATATGCGTAGTTTTGATATTTTTTAGTACAGTCAACCCTCTCTATAACAGTTAGTCAACTCTGTCTATAATAGTTTGTTCTAAGATTTTTTATTTTTTATAGTGAATGTTTGTTATACACCTATAACAACATTTGACGTTTAAATATTTTTGGCCGTCATAGATTAAAATTATCCAATTTTTTTTTCTTTTTTAATGTTACATATAAAGATAAGAAAATTATTCAAATTCAAAATCTCAAAAGATATGCATATTTCACAAGTTAAATATTTGAAGAAAGCTATTATTAATAGGTAGAATAGCTTGGTAGACATTTGTGCTTGTTCGCGTTTGTCATCCAGGTCCCTATATTTGACAAAGTTTCATCCAGACACTTATAGTTGTTCAAAGTCGATATTTTAAATCCCTTTGATCATTGACCAAGTCTACGTGGCAACTTAATTGCTGAAGTGGACAAAATACGTGTATTTCACGTTGTAGGCATATAAATTTTCTTGGAAAAAATTCGTAAAATAATTGGGACTATATTTTAAAATTCAAGATGAGACAAAATGGGCGGGCACGGGTGGTCTGGTGTCCGAGCCGATTGGTCAGACGACGACTACTTCACTTATTATTTTAGTATTAGCCGCCTATCCCGGGGTAGGTTAAAGTGACTAGTCTTTCTTATCTGAAAGCAAGCAAGACAACAAGGGAGGTTTTAGGCAACTCGCTGGTTTCGCTTCCCGTCCTTGTAAATATCATCCTCTTACCGCTCTTATGGATCAATCGGTCAACTGTAGGAAACTGGCCAATTGATGTCAACTGGTATCGGTACAACCACGAATCTCTTGTTTTCTTTGTTTACAGCTGGCCTTACTTAACCTGGCTCGCTCCAGGCGGATTCACTTGAATAGGAAGTTGAATCGTGAGCAGGCTATTGGATTTCTTTCTCGCTACCCACCTTCTGTCTTCCTTACTTTCTATCTTGTCTAAGCTTGCTGGATTTTCCTCATCCGCTGTATTGAATCAAATTAGTTCAAATAAATATATTGGACTAATATAATTGGATTAATTATAAGCCCAATATATATGGATTAAATAAAGGACTAGTTACCTCCTATAGAAAATGTTGATACCTTATTTATTTTAAATAAATACCTTTAAAAATAATTATATTCCATAGCTATCTTTTGATTTTTATAGCCAAATATCTATTTATGGTCACCTCCTATTCTTAAGCCATAAAATACTCCTTGTATTATTTTTCTCTCTCATTCTTTCAGATTTTTCTCCACCCTCTCTCTCTCAACTCCAATCCTTCTCCATGAATACAACCACCATTCTCCCAGATTCTCCCATGAATACAACCGCCTCTCTATGGCGTCTTTCTATCTAGATGGAGAAGCATTAGATTGGTACCATTAATTGTTTCGTAACAAACAACTGGTAGATTGTGATCACTTTGCGGATAAGTTATGTCACCAATTTAAGCCCAAGCAGTTGCAGACTCCAGTGATGCGTCTGTCCAAGCTCCGACAAACGGCGACGATTTTCGATTTCTTGACTTGCTTTGAGGCTCTGGACAATAAAACAATTTGGCCCATTGTATCACGAGAAATAAAACTCTATATAAATCTCTGTCTTCCTCTTCTTTTCGTCGTTCTAGGGTTCTGCCCAATCTGGTAGAGTCTGGCATGTTCTCTGACGATATTGATAGTTCATGTATGTCAATGTATTTCAACGTATTTCGCTGTATTTCCATGTATTTCATTGTATTCATTGTCCTTTTTTAATTGTATTTCAATGTATCTCGATGTATTTCATGTATTTCATTGTCTTTTTTTATTTATTGTATTTCAATGTATCCCGTTGTATTCTAGTATTTCATTTTATTCATTGTATATTACATGAATGTATTCATATATTTTTTTAATTAATATAATTTATGCATTCAGATGTATTACATAATTTCTCTGAAGATTCCTATGTTTTTAGGGTGTTTTTCGGTTGAGAATCTTTTTTATAACTGGAAATACAAATTTTGTGTGTTATAATTGAGTTTAGTGAGTTATATTAGGAGTCTATTATGTTAATTGATTCACTTTTCGTTTAAAAACAATGTAATCCCCTGTTTCACGCCTTGAATACAGTCGAATACAATAATTTGTCCAGTTGTAATCCCATGTTTCACGCCATGAATACAATTGAATACACTCGAATACAAAAATCTGTCAAGCTGTAATCCCCTATTTCACGCCTAGAAATGCTACTGTATTCATGAATACAGTAGCTTAAATACATAGAATACACTCTAAAAAATCTGAAAATATAGTTATAGGAAGTAATATAGTAAATGATAGTTATAACTAGCTAATAACCACTAACCAATAGTGGTTTGTGAAAATTTCTCTTAAATAAATAAGCCTTAATCCATTGGGCTAGTCCATTTAGTTGGGCTACAAATAATGAGCCCACTTCATTAGGCCCAATATGTCATCTTCCTAGAGGCCCAGTTTGGTTCCACGTGTCAAATGACATGGCACGACAAGTCACACAGAAGATCCAATAGGATCATGCCACTTGTCAAAATGACAAGGTATGCCAAGTCACATTACAAGGCCAATGAAATCGCGCCACATGTGCAAGTGACATGTTCTGGACAATCAAATACGGCCATGTCACACTTTAATTTGATTGGTCGGAAAGAGTCTATTCTTATCACAACTACTCCCTTCCACAACTATAAATAGGGGCCTTCATAATCTAGAAAAGACACCAGAAGTTATAACAAGAAGCAAGAGAGAGCTCGTAGATCAAACGCCGTAAATTTCTCTACAAGTTTCAAGCCATACCGTTGGCACCATCTTCTCTACATGTTGTCATACTGGCGAAGGGAAAGAAAGGAGTGATGACCTACCGTTGGCACCATCTTCGAAAAATCATATCGAGTCCACTCCTCAAGAAGTTAATACTTGTGAGGAAAAAGTCATGTTCACAAATAACGATCTTCTGCTAGGTGCCACTCCTCATAACCGACCATTGTACCTGGTTGGCTATATGCGTGATGAAAGGGTAAATCGAATTTTCATTGATGGAGGATCCTCAGTGAACATTTTGCCAATTCGCACTGTGAAAGAACTTGGTATTCCCATGAACAAACTCTCAGAAAGTCGTGTGATGATCCAAGGATTCAACCAAGAGGGGCAAAGATCCATGGGCGCGATCAGGCTGGGAATCACCATTGAAGATATGCAATCAAGTGCATGGTTGCATGTGATCGATGAAAGGACTTCATACAACGTCCTTCTTGGAAGGCCTTGGATACATGAGAATAAAGTGGTTCCATCTACCTACCATCAATGTTTGAAATACTACAAGGGCGAAGTCGAGAAGAAGATAGTTGTTGATGATGAGTCATTCACCAAGGCAGAGTCACACTTCGCCGATGTGAAGTTCTACTTGAAGAACCACATTGTGAAGGAGATAAAAGTTGATGATGGCATGAAAAGCATGAATGATGAGCCCATAACCAAAAGATCTGAGGTGACTATTGGTAAAGCCAAAGTCGTTACTGAGGAGGTACAAACCAATTTGAATAAATCTCATAGAGGGGATATTGCATCTTATGGAAAGAAAGTAAGTCGTAAGCTCCAATATGTCCCTAAAAGGAAGAATATGAGAACGAATCATCTAATCTCCAAACCAACATGCTAAAGGAGTTAACTCTTCCGATAAAATGAATTGAGGCAGTAAAGTTGTCCTCAAAGCCGCTTGCAGGGTTTGTAGCCCAAAATCGTTTGCAGAATGTGGCACTCCCTACAAAGCGAACGGATGAAGGTTTTGATCCTAACGCTTACAAGATATTTGCGAAAGCTGGATACAATCCCGATGAGCCATCAAAGTTAGAGAAACTCCCATCAGAAGATGCAACGAGGAAACCACGTGAAGGTTTGGGATACAAGAAACTGTCACCAGTGCACATCTCAATAAGGAGGGCGAGTAGCAATTATATCATTGTAGAAGACGAATTTGCCGCTTTTAACAGGACTTCCGTCACAGACTTGGATCAACTGTGAGAACTTTTGTATTTGAGAGATTGGGTCCATTAAAGAAGGGTAATAAGTTCAAGAGATATTATCGAAATAAAAGAATACCCATTTCGCCCAAAATTTAGAAGATCTCTAAAGATTTCCAAAGTTTGGTTCCTTCTAGAATGAGGCGACAAACAAAAGTCATGGTTTCTTGTGATGAAGTACTGAAAGTGAAGCCATACACTGTGGTCTACACTAAAGAAAGTGATGACGACGAAGAAAGTGTGGGTTCTTCGTATCATGTCACTGTACAAGGCGAGAATGGTGTTCCATCTTCAATAGAGGATAATGCGGAATTGGAGGATGTTTCACCATGTTATCACATATCCTTCAATGTTGGGACCCTCGAGAGGACGGAGATGCAAGAGATGCTCCACCGGAACTTGAAGAAGGGCTGAAGACAATTATTGACGCCTTAAAAGAAATTAACTTTGGCAATGATGAAGAACCAAGACCCACCTACCTAAGTGCTTTATTAGAAGTTGTTGAAGAAAGCACTTATATTGAGTTACTCAAGGAGTACAAGAATGTCTTTGCTTGGATCTACAAAGATATGCCTGGCTTGGATCCTAAAGTGGCAGTCCATCACCTTGCGGTCAAGAATGACGCTCGTCCTGTTAAGCAAGCTCAAAGGTGATTTAGGCCGGACTTGGTTCCCCTGATTGAAACCAAAGTTAACCAACTAATTGAAGTTGGATTTATTCGGGAAGTTAAATACCCAACATGGGTTTCAAGTATTGTCTCTGTAAGGAAGAAGAATGGCCAGATTCGAGTATGTGTTGACTTCAGGGATCTCAACAATGCGTGTCCCAAAGATGAATTCCTGCTTCCTATTCTAGAGTTGATGATCGATGCTACTACTGGTTACGAGGCAATGTCTTTCATGGATGGTTCGTCGGGCTATAACCAAATTCGCATGGCACCAAAAGATAAAGAGCTTACTGCATTTCGTATTCCAAAGGGTATTTATTGCTACAAGGTAATGCATTTTGGCTTGAAGAATGTTGGTGCTACTTACCAAAGGGCTATGCAAAATATTTTTGACGATCTTCTCCACAAGAATGTCGAATGCTATGTTGACGACTTGGTGGTAAAATCAAGAGAGAAGGGATACCACTTGAAATACTTGAGAATGGTATTTGAGTTGCTCGGGATATACCAACTTAGGATGAATCCATTGAAATGTGCCTTTGGAGTGACTTCTGGAAAGTTCCTTGGTTTCATTGTCCGACATCGAGGGATCAAATTGATCAAGCCAAAGTGGATGCCATTTTTAAAATGCCTGAGCCTCGGGATATTCATGGATTGAAAAGTCTGCAAGGAAAGCTAGCATACCTTAGAAGATTCATCTCGAACCTAGCTGGAAGGTCCCAACCATTTGGTCGCCTCATGAAGGAAGGCGTTCCTTTCAAGTGGGACCAAGCTTGTAGCAATGCCTTTGAAAGTATCAAAACCTACTTGATGAGGCCTCCAGTTTTAGCAGCTCCTATACCTGGAAAGCCATTGATACTATACATTGTGGTGCAAGAAAGGTCTGTTGGAGTACTATTGTCCCAAGAAAATAGTGAGGGGAAGAAAACTCTCTTTACTACTTGAGTAGGGCGATGACACCAAACGAGCTGAATTATTCTCCAATTAAAAAGTTATGTTTGGCGCTAGTCTTCTCAATTCAAAAGTTGAAGCACTACTTTCAAGCTCATGTTGTCCGTCTTGTTTCCAAAGCAAATCCCATCAAGTTCGTGATGTCAAAACCTGTTCTTAGTGATCGACTAACCAGATGGTACCTCCAATTTCAACAATTTGAGATTTTGTACATCCCTCAAAAGGCTGTAAAAGGACAAACATTGGCATACTTCTTGGCAGATCATCCGATACCTGATGACTGGGAGCTAACTGACGAACTACCTGATGAGGACGCAATGGTCGTTGAAGTTCAACCTCTATGGAAGATGTACTTTGATGGTGCTTCGCACCGTGGGGGAGCTGGTGCTGGTGTAGTATTTGTCACTTTCCAAGGAGAAGTCTTGCCCTACTCCTTCACCTTGACACAACTCTGTTCCAACAATGTTGCTGAGTATCAAGCATTAATACTTGGGCTTGAAATGGCCGTTGATATGAAGCAATTGCAGTTACAAGTCTTTGGTGACTCCCAGTTAGTAGTCAATCAGCTTTTAGGTAGTTACGAGGTCAAGAAGCCCGAACTACACCCATATCATGATTACGCAAAAAAGTTAATGGGGTAGCTTGGTGATGTGACTATTCAGCATGTGCCAAGGAAAGAAAATAAGAAGGCTGATGCTTTAGCTTCCCTAGCTTCATCATTAACCCTGCCTGATCAAGCACAAGTTACTGTCTGCCAAAAATGGGTAGTACCGCCGCCAAATGAAGCTGAAGAAAATGAACTCAAGCATCTTGTCGTTGTTTCTGAAGTTGAGAAAGAAGAATGGAGACAACCCATTATTGACTACTTATGCTATGGGATACTTCCAGAAAATCCGAGGAGAAAGACTGAAATCCATCGGCGTGCACCTCGCTTCCTTTACTACAAAGATACTCTATACAGAATGTCGTTCGAGGGAGTACTCTTGCGATGCTTAGGGGAAGAAGAAGCACTCGAAGCTTTGCAAGAGGCACATTATGGGGTATGTGGGTCACATCAGTCAGGACCAAAGCTCCACTTCCATATAAAAAGGATGGGATATTATTGGCCGGTGATGGTAAAAGATTGCTTGGACTACGCTCGAAGATGCATGGCTTGTCAATTCCATGCGAATTTTATTCATCAACCTCTTGAATTGTTGCACCTGACTGTAGCATCCTAGTCGTTTGATGCTTGGGGATTGGATGTCGTTGGACCACTACCAAAGTCCTCTGGTGGGCACCTATACATCTTGGCTGCAACTGACTACTTCTCAAAATGAGATGAAGTTGTTGCTCTTAAGGAGGTAAAGAAGGAAAATATTGCAAGTTTCATCCGAGTAAACATAATCTATCGCTTTGGCATTCCCCATTACATAATAACGGATAACGAAAAGCCATTCGATAATAGGTTGATGAACAAGGTTTGTGATCTCTTTGGGTTCAAGCAACGTAACTCTTCGATCTACAACGTTGCAGCCAACGGTCTAGCTGAAGCATTCAACAAAACTCTATGCAACTTGCTAAAGAAAGTCGTCTCCAAATCCAAACGAGATTGAAATGACCGTATGGAAGAAGCTCTATGGTCATATAGGACGGCTCACCGCACGCCAATGCAAGCGACTCCGTATTCACTCATTTATGGAGTCGAAGTCGTCTTGCCACTTGAGCGTCAAATACCTTCATTACGACTGGCTATTCAATAAGGGATTGCTGATGAAGAAAATGCTCGACTTCGATTAGCAGAGTTGGAGGCTCTTGATGAGAAGAGGTTGGAAGCTCAACAGAGTCTGGAATGTTATCAAGCTCGATTGTCTTGCGCCTTCAATAAAAGAGTTCGCCCAAGGTCCTTTCAAGTAGGAGATCAAGTCATTTCCATACGATGACCCATTATTACTTCCCATAAACCTGTAGGGAAGTTCACTTCAAAATGGGATGGGCCATATGTCGTACAAGAAGCTTAACAAGCTGGTTGATGCAGATGGCATGAGAATCGGCCCTATAAAATATAAATGGCAAATTTTTGAAGAAGTATTATCCTTGAAGTTGGAATACTCCTGGCCCGCATGAGTCTAAACCGTGTACGACCCACCTAAAAAAGTTTTAAAAAATGAGTCTGCTAGGTTGAAAACCTTGAAAGAGGTGACATAGGCAAAAGTTAGGACATAAAAAAAATAATAAAAAAAAATAAGTCCGCTAGGTTGAAAACCTCGAAAGAGGCGGCCTAGGCAAAAGTTAGGACATAAGAAAAAATCACCTATTCTGAACTACGGTATGACTTAATCCTCTTCGCTGAGGTACGTAGGCAGCCTAGAGTTTCCTTCTGAGTTCAGTCGCATGAGTTCAAAAGATACATAGTGACCCAATCATTGTGCGAATGAAGTACGATGAAATGTGATCCATTCAACCACCACTTGAAAATTGAGTTGAGATACCATTTTCTATTAAACTTTGGGTCCCATTTGATTTAAAAGGGGGCAAGTTGCTATGGTAAAATAGTGTATTCACTGAAATGATGACAATGTTTGCATCAAAGTCTGGGGATTCCCGATATCTTCATGTTCACATAACCTTCAAGTTTGTTGGAATTCATATTCCCTCATTTCCAAAAAAGGGGAGGAGAGAAGAGAGGCGTCAAAAGGGAACACAAATATAAGAAGAAAGATTCCTTGGCACAATATTTCAAATTCAGTGAGACGTGAACCCGAGATGTTGGGTGAGAATTAAGATATTGAATTTTGATTGATATAAAGAAAAACTTCTTCTGACTTCGAGGCTTCCATACCAAAGATTAAAAGTTTGGCGAAGTCGCGCCGATTCGAAACTGTCGGTATATCAAAATCTGATGTTGACTTTGAAATATTATCTGAAACTATTCTTAAAGTATTAAATCCTACATTTTGGATATGTTTTTATATTTTGAAGTCTTATTTTTATAAAATCTAATGGTCCGTGATTTCGGCATTTCTACTTCAAGATACAAAAATTTTGGTAAAGTTGCACAAATCTGAAAATTTTCTACGTGGTGGAATTTAAAGTTAGATTCAAAATAATATCTGAGATGATTCATGATTCCAAATTTTTGATATGTCTTATATCTTGAATACTAGTTTTCATAAAGTCAAGCAGTTTGTGATTTCGACGTCCCTACATCAAGATACAAATTGTTTGGTGAAACTGCACAAATCTGAAACTATCAATGTGTCGAAATTTAAAGTTAGATTCAAAATAATATATGGAATGATTCTATTTGATTCTAAATTTTGTATATGTCTTATATTTTGAAGTCTAGTTTCCATGAAATTAAACGGTTCATAATTTTGACTTTTCTACACCAAGATATGATTTTTTTGGTGAGACTGCGTAAATATGAAATTTTCAACGTGGCAAAATCTAAAGTTGGTTTCAAAATATTATTTGGGTCGATTCTGAAGGTGTTTGATTCTAATTTTTTTATATAGTTAAGTCTAATTTTCAAAAAATCAAACAGTTCATTATTTGTACTCTCCCACGACAAGAGATGAATCTTTCGTTACAAGCGCGTAAAGCTGAAAAATATGCTACTATGATAAAAGTCGGGCAATGTAAAGCAAAAGAGAAACTGGAATATTTAAGCCCTCGAAGTCTCCAAGTTGAAGTCTTCAAGTCAATCGGTCTTCAAGTTGAAGTCTCCAAGTTGAAATATTTAAGCCCTCCAAGTCTCCAAGTTGAAGTCTTCAAGTCCGTCGGTCTTCAAGTTCCAGTCTTCAAATTCGTCGGTCTTAAATTTGAAATATTTAAGCCCTCCAAGTCTCCAAGTTGAAGTCCACAAGTCCGCCGGTCTTCAAGTTTCAACCTTCAAATTCGACGATCTTAAAGTTTAATTGTTTAAGCCCTCCAAATCTTTGAGTTGAAGTCTGCAAAGTCCGCCAAATCTTCAAAGTTTTCCAAGTGTTCAGTCAATGTCATTAATTCGATGTCGTCTTCGAGTTGAAGCTTTATAATTTTTCAATCTTAAGTTGGACATATGAGTCCCTTTGCACCTTAAGTTGGCCTCTTCGTGGGCTTGTCCTTAAAAGGAACTATAACTTTCCAATATTAAGGTGGACATATGAGTCCCTTTGCACCTTAAGTTGGCCTCTCCGATAGTCGGGTCATTTTGAGAGTAATCTCTCTGGTAGTCGGGCCACATTGAGAGTAATCTCTCCGGTAGTCGGGCCGCATTGAGAGTAATCTCTCCGATAGTTGGGTCATTTTGAGAGTAATCTCTCCGGTAGTCGGGCCACATTGAGAGTAATCTCTCCGGTAGTCGGGCCGCATTGAGAGTAATCTCTCCGATAGTTGGGTCATTTTGAGAGTAATCTCTCCGGTAGTCGGGCCACATTGAGAGTAATCTCTCTGATAGTCGGGTAATTTTGAGAGTAATCTCTCCGATAGTCGAGCCACATTGAGAGTAATCTCCGATAGTCGGGTCATTTTGAGAGTAATCTCTACAGTAGTCGAGCCACATTAAGAGTAATCTCTCCGATAGTCAGGCCACATTGAGAGTGATCTCTCCGATAATCGGGCCATATTGAGAGTAATCTCCGATAATCGGGTCATTTTGAGAGTAATCTCTTCGGTAGTCGAGCCACATTAAGAGTAATATCTCCGATAGTCGGGCCATATTGAGAGTAATCTCTACGGTAATCAGGCCACATTGAGAGTAATCTCTCTGGTAGTCGAGCCACATTGAGAGTAATCCCTCCGATAGTCGGGCCATGAGAGTAATCTCTCCGATATTCGGGCAGGGATGAGTACCCATCCCCTCACACCCTATGATGGTCTTCTTAATGCATGGATCATCTCGTTAAACAAGAACACATCCTTCTTGTTTGACTTACAAAAAAAAAAGGACAACATAGAAGAAAGCACAAGAAAATAATAAGAAATTGCCTTCGTGTCAATACTTCCGAGTCCGCAAAACTAGACTCAATATGGCTTGCAAATACTGCGAGTTGATGCTCAACAATAACGAGCACATGAGTTTATATAGGTTTCTAAAAGATGGCATCTGAAAATCTACCTACGATGTGGGATCAATTATGTTTAAAGGCGGCATAAATTTTGTCTCCTAATTGGGATCAAATTGCAATCCTAGTTGTATTCTATCGGTGATGGGCTATGGTGTAGTTGCCCCTGAAAGTCCAAAACAGTTAAGGATATATCTTCTATGTGGAATTTGGTAGTAGAACAGATGCCTTGTAAAAGAGTATGAATTGGTTGATAACTTTATGGCAAATAAGAATTTCACGTGAAAATATAGCTAAATATGGCAGTTGGTATATAATTTAGTCAAAAGTCAAAGTGGAAATCCTTGGGCAAAATTGAAATCTGATGCTTAAAGTTCAATCTTACGTGGTTTAGCCATCCTCTTTATACAAGCTGATACTTCGAGCCTTGTCGTCAATGGACGAAATATATATATCCGACAAGTCTTGAAGTAGGGGGCATTTGTTGGCATATAAATTTTCTTGGAATCAAATTCATAAAATAATTGGGACTATATTTTAAAATTCAAGATATATTAGTTCAAATAAATTTATTGGACTAATATAATTGGATTAATTATAAGCCCAATATATATGGATTAAATAAATAAGCCTTAATCCATGGGCTAGCCCATTTAGTTGGGCTACAAATGATGAGCCCACTTCATTAAGCCCAATATGTCATCTTCCTAGAGGCCCAGTTTGGTGCCACGTGTCAAATGACATGGCACGACAAGTCACACAGAAGATCCAATAGGATCATGTCACGTGTCAAAATGACAAGGTATGCCAAGTCACATTAAAAAGCCAATGAAATCGCGCCACATGTGCAAGTGACATGTTCTGGACAATCAAATACGGCCATGTCACACTTTAATTTGATTGATCGGAAAGAGTTTGTTCTTATCACAACTACTCCCTTTGGCAACTATAAATAGGGGCCTTCATAATCCAGAAAAGACACCAGAAGTTATAACAAGAAGCAAGAGAGAGCTCGTAGATCAAACGCCGCAAATTTCTCTACAAGTTTCAAGGTTCAAGAAACCAAGTTCAAGTTCAAGTTCAAGAACGAAGAACAAATCAAGTTCAAGCTCAAGAACGAAGAACAATTCAAGTATTCAAGATCAAGAATGAAGTCAAATCAAATACAAGGCGTTCAAGATCAAGGCTACTTGTTTGTGATAAAATTCGTGGCAACAATCAAAGTGTTTGCAACAGATAAATCAAATTGAAATTCAAGATCAATATCAAAGACCCTTGAATTTATATTGGAAAGAAGAATCAAAGGATTCATAGAAATTGTACACTCATATTATTTGAAATAAAATACTACGATTGTTGCAATATTTTTCGGTCTTGATGTCACGACCCAATTTACCCTCTGAAAGTTATCGTGACGGCACCTAGTCTCTATTACTAAGTAAGCCTAGAATTTGCGAAAAATGACAGAATCAATAAAATAAAGACAGAAAAGATCTCAAGTAGATATAACGTAGTTGCTCAGCATATACATTTTTACTTCCCAAAACCCGGAATGTCACCATAATCACAAGTTATGTACTAATTGTATCTCTATACAATGAAATAGTGGAAAAATATACAAGTCTTCTATGCCTATACTAGAGTAGAAGGGGACTCGTGGGATTCTGCGGACGCGGTAGAATTACCTCGCAGTCTCCTTGCTGCTGGGAGAATGACTCCTAGCCACGATACTGGATGCTGGTACCTGGATCTGCACATGGGGAAAACATGCGCAGGAAAAGGCGTGAGTACTCCACATTCGTTACTCCGTAAGTGCCAAGACTAACCCCAGTCAAGTAGTGACGAGGTCAAGTTGAGGCCCTACTGAGTTTGTAAAACAAGTCAATATACAATTTAAAACAGTGAATATAGATAAGCAATGATAAACAGGATTTATGGGAACTGGAAGAAATTATAACAGAAAGAGAGCCCTCGGCTCAGCACAGCATATATCTCAACAGTAAATGTGCAATGCAGTACACAAGGAAAGCTCCCCGATCTCAGTCCGTAGTCCCAATTTAAATATGCTATGCAGTACAGGGGGAAAGCTCCCGGATATCTGTCCGTAGTCCCAATTTAAATATGCATTTCAGTACAGGGGGAAAGCTCCCGGATCTTGGTCCGTAGTCCCAATTTAAATATGAAATGCAGTACAGGGGAAAAGCTCTCGGATCTCGATCCGTAGTCCCAATTTAAATATGCAAAGTAGAGGTATGTTAATTATGGCTTAAGTAAACAATCCGGGAAATCGCCGAAATTCTAACTTTCGCCAATTCAAGCCTAAATCCACAACCGACCTCGAAAACACATTTCGAGCACGCTCCTAACCCCGAAGTCACCCAACGGAGCTAACGGAGTCGACGGAATTCAATTCCGAATCCGTCTTCACACAGCTCTAGCTACTGCCAGATTTCTAAAGCTAAATTCCACATTTATGGACTATGCGTCCAAAATCACTCCGGATTTCATCACTCAACGCTCTGACAAGTTCCAATAACATAAATAGACATCAGAGAAACGGTAAATACGGGATTGGGGCACTAATTCTTAAAACGACCGACCAGGTCGTTACATCCTGCCTCTCTTAAGAAAATTGTTCGTCCTCGAACGAGCATAGAAACATACATGAAGCTGGGAAAAGATGAAGATACTGACTCCGCATATCCTGCTCGATCTCCGAAGTTGCCTCCTCGACTGGCTGACCCCTCCACTAAATCTTTACTGACGCAATATCCTTTGACCTGAGCTTTCTGACCTGCATGTCTAATATAGCCACAGGCTCCTCAACATATGATAGATCCTTGTCCAATTGGACTGATCTGAACTCCAAGACATGAGTCGGGTCACCGTGATACTTCCGGAGCATGGAGACGTGGAACACCCGATGAACCCCTGCTAGGCTGGGAGGCAGAGCTAGCTCATAAGCAACCTCCCCAACACGTCGCAACACCTCAAAAGGGACAATAAATCTCGGACTCAGCTTTCCTTTCTTCCCGAACCTCATGACGTCCTTCATAGGCGATACCCGAAGCACAACCCGATCACCAGCCATAAATGCCAAGTCACGAACCTTCCGGTCTGCATAGCTCTTCTGTTTGGACTGAGTTGTGCGAAGTCTCTCCTGAATCACCTCACCTTGTCCAGGGCATCCTGAACCAAGTCTGTACCCAACAATCTGGCCTCGCCCAGCTCAAACCATCCTACGAGAGACCTGCACCGCCTACCATACAAAGCCTCATACGGCACCATCTAAATGCTGGACTATTAGCTATTTTTATAAGCAAATTCTACAAGAGGCAAGTATCGATCCCATGAACCTCTAAAATACATCACACGGTCACAGAGCATATCCTCGAGAATCTGAATCGTGCGCTCGGACTGCCCATCCGTTTGAGGGTGAAAAGTAGTGCTCAATTCTATCCTGGTGCATAACTCCTGTTGAACGACTCTCCAGAACCGTGAAGTGAACTGTGTACCTCTGTCTGAAATGATAGATACTGGAATACTGTGGAGGCGAACAATCTCTCTGATATAAATCTCAGCCAGCCTCTCCGATGAATATGTAGTTAGTATTGGAATGATATGGGCTGATTTGCTCAGCCGATCCACAATCACCCAAATAGCATCATGCTTCCTAAAAGTCCGAGGAAGTCCAACCACAAAGTCCATGGTGATCCGCTCCCACTTCCACTCTGGAAGATCAATCTGCTGAAGTAACCCTCCCGGTCTCTGATGCTCATGTTTGACTTGCTGACAGTTGAGACACTTGGCTACAAACTCCACTATATCCTTCTTCATTCTTCACCACCAATAGTACTGTCTAAAATCCTGGTACATATTCGCGGTAACCGGATGGATGGAATACCGCGAACTATGGGCCTCCTCAAGAATCAACTCCCGAAGGCCATCCACGTTGGGCACACAGATACGGTCTTGCATCCTCATCACCCCGTCATCTCCTATGGTCACATCCATAGCATCACCCCGCTGGACTCTATCCTGAAGAACCAAAAGGTGGGGATCATCATATTGGCGCTCTCTGATACGGTCATGAAGGGAAGATCGAGCAACCACACAAGCTAATACCCGGAAAGGCTCAGAAAGATCCAATCTCACGAACTGACTGGCTAAGGACTGAACATCTAAGGCTAGAGGCCTCTCAGCTGCATTAAGGTATGCCAAACTCCCCAAACTCTCTGCCCGGCGACTCAAGGTGTCGGCCACCACATTGGCCTTCCCCGGGTGGTATAATATAGTGATGTCATAGTCCTTTAGCAACTCCAACCACCAATGCTGGTGCAAATTTAGATCCTTTTGCCTGAATATGTGCTGCAAACTTTGGTGATCCGTGAATATCTCAAAGGGAACACCATATAATTAATGACGCCATATCTTCAGGGCGTGAACATTCGCTGCCAACTCGAGATCATGAACAGGGTAGTTTTTCTCATGGACCTTCAACTGTCTGGACGTGTAAGCAATCACCCTACCGTTCTGCATCAACACCGCTCCCAAGCCAATCCTCGAAGCATCACAATAAATTGTATAGGACCCTGAACCGGTAGGCAAAACCAACACAGGAGCTGTAGTCAGGGTTGTCTTGAGCTTCTGAAAGCTCTCCTCACACTCCTCAGTCCATATAAAAGATTCACCCTTCTGGATCAGTCTGGTCATAGGCGTTGATATGGATGAAAATCCCTCCACAAAATGGCGATAATACCCAGCCAGACCGAGGAAACTGCGGATCTCAGTAGCTGAGGACGGTCTGGGCCAACTCTGTACCGCCCCCAACTTCTTCGGATCTACCTTGATCCCATCCGAAGACACCACGTGGCCTAGGAATGCCACAGAATCAAGCCAAAATTCACACTTAGAAAACTTGGCATACAACTTCTTCTCCCTCGATGTCTGAAGCACGGTCCTCAAGTGCTGCTCATGGTCCTTCTGGGACCTAGAATATACCAGAATGTCATCAATGAAGACAATGACGAAAATATCAAGATAAGGCCGAAATATGTTGCGCATCAGGTGCATGAAGGCTGTTGGGGCGTTGGTCAGCATAAATGACATAACAAGGAACTCATAGTGGTCATATCTGGTCCTGAAGGAAGTCTTCGGGATATCCGGTTCCCGAATATTCAACTGATGATAACCAGAACATAGATCAATCTTGGAGAACACCCTAACACCCTGTAACTGGTCAAATAGATCATCAATGCGAGGTAATGGGTACATGTTCTTCACTGTCACCTTATTCGGCTGCCGGTAGTTAATACACATACACATCGAGCCATCATTTTTCTTCACAAATGATACCAAAGTGCCCCAAGGTGATACACTGGGCCTGATGAATCACTTCTCAAGCAACTCCTGCAACTGCTCTATCAACTCCTTCAACTCAAGAGGAGCCATGCGATAAGGAGGAACGGAAATGGGCTGAGTGCCCGGCCACAAGTCAATGTCGAAATCAATGTCTTTATCGGGTGGCATACCCGGAAGATCAGCTGGAAATACATCAGAATAGTCCCTGACAATTGGAACTGACTCAACTGTAGGGTTCTCAGTACTAACATCTCCCACATAAGCCAAATATGCATCACACCCCTTTCTAACCATCCGATGAGCCTTAAGAAAAGAAATGACTCAGTGGGGAGTATACTCCAAGGAACCTCTCCACTCTAACCTCAAAAATCCTGGCATAGCTAGCGTCACAGTCTTGGCGTGAGAATCAAGAATAGCATAATAGGGAGACAGCCAGTCCATACCCAATATAACATCGAAACCTACCATACTGAGTAGTAGTAAATCAGCTCTGGTCTCAAAACCACTGATAGCAATCAAACATGACCGATATACGCAGTCCACAACAAGAGAATGTCCCACCGGAGTAGAAACATAAACAGGGGAACTCAAAGAGTCCCGAGCTATCCCTAGATTTGAAGCAAAATAGGAAGACACATATGAATATGTAGAGCCTGGGTCAAATAATACCGATACATCCCTATGACAAACGGGAACAATACCTGTAATGACTGAATCTAAAGCAATGGCTTCGGACCGGGCCGGAAGAGCATAGTACCTGACCTGGCCTCCCCCTCTAGGGCGACCTCGACCTCCCCGGCCTCCACCTCGAGCTTCTTGAGGTGGTGGGGTAGCAGCTGGGGCTGGAAGAATAGCTGGAGGACCTGGTGGAAGACGTGGAGCCTGATAAATCCGAGGGGGTGCACCCTGATAAGTCTGAGGAAGTGCGCCCCTCTTCGCTCTGGGGAAATATCTGATCATATGATGAGGGTCGCCACACTCAAAGCAACCCCTCGGAGGACGTGGCGACCGCTGTTGACTCTGAACTGGCCTGCTGGGCTGGCCAGTGATAGCACCTCGAGCAGGAGGCACCTGAGATACTGGTGGTGCATAATAAAGCTCTTGAGGTCTAGAAGGAGCTGGAATACCGCTGGCTGCTGGGAGAGCTGAATGAACAGGGCGGATCACAAAACCCCTACCATAGCGTGTTGTTGGTGCACGGGCTCCTGAAAAATGGTAGTCTCTCGAGACCTCTTGGCCTCTCTCTCCTCCCTGTCCCGGGCTAACATAGTCTCAATCCTCCGGGCAATACTCACGGCCTGCTGGTAAGTAATATCGATCTCCAGCTCTCTCATCATGTTGTTTCGAATACTGGGGTGGAGTCCCTCAATAAAGCACTGAACCCTCTCTCTGACAGTGATAACCAAAGTTGGTGCGTGGCGAGCCAAATCACTGAAATGGACTGCATACTCTGACACAGTCATGGCACCCTGGCGTAGCTGCTAAAACTCCGCACGCCAAGCATCCTTAAAGCTCTGAGGGACAAACTCAAGTAAGAACATCTCGAAAAACTGAGCCCAAGTAAGTGAAGCTTCCTCGTCCGGGCTACTAAGCTCAAAATCACGCCACCACTGATAAGTTGCTCCCCTCAGCTAGAAAGCAGTGAAAGAAATCCCACTCGTCTCCACAATACCCATAGTGCGGAGAATGCGATGACACCTCTCAAGAAAACCCATGGCATCATCCGAAGCTAGTCCGCTAAACTCAAGTGGGTGGTACTTCTTGTACCTCTCAAGTCAGAGTTGCTCTGCCTCAGGAACAACTATCCTAGTCTCATGCTGAGATGGAGCTGCTGGGGGAATAGGAATATACTCTGGAACCTGCCCAATATGAACCCTCTGCTCAGGAGTACGGGCCGAGGGAGTCTGTGTCCCTCCTCCGGCCTGGGATGTAGCTGGAGCTATCGGGAGTAGACCCGCCTGAGACAGAGTACTGAAGGCACTCAAGAACTGCGCCAATGTCTCCTGGAGGTCTGGAGTAACAATAGAGACCTTTTGTGCCCCTCCAACTGTAGTTGCTGGGGGCTCCTCTGCCTCTGCTCTAATCGGTGCTCGGGCTGCACCGCGTGCTCGTCCCCTGCCTCTGGTGGCTCTGACTGGGGGCTCGGGTTCCTGGTCATCAGTACGTCCGGTACGGGTACGAAACATCTGCAAGCAAGAATAGAATAGAGTTTAAGAATTTGATGACATCAAATTAGCACTATAAGGAATTCCAAAGGATTTGATTGTTCTTAACAGTTACATAGCCTCCCGAAGATAGATACGGACGTCTCTGCGCCGATCCGCGAGACTCTAATAAACTGACTTGTGACTTGTGACTCCTATGAACCTAGACGCTCTGATACCAACTTGTCACGACCCAATTTACCCTCCGAAAGGTATCGTGACGGCACCTAGTCTCTATGACTAGGTAAGCCTAAAATTTGCGGAAAATGACAGAATCAATAAAATAAAGTCAGAAAAGATCTCAAGTAGATATAACGTAGCTGCTCAGCATATATATTTTTACTTTCCAAAACCCGGAATATCACCATAATCACAAGCTCTGTACTAAATGTAGCTTTATACAATGAAACAGTGGAAAAATATACAAGTCTTCTATGCCTATACTAGAGTAGAAGGGGACTCGTGGGATTCTGCGGACGCGGTAGAATTACCTCGCAGTCTCCTTGCTGCTGGGAGAATGACTCCTAGCCACGATACTGGATGATGGTACCTAGATCTGCACATGGGGAAAACATGCGCAGGAAAAGGCGTGAGTACTCCACATTCGGTACTCCGTAAGTGCCAAGCCTAACCCCAGTCAAGTAGTGACGAGGTCAAGTTGAGGCCCTACTGAGTTTGTAAAACAAGTCAATATACAATTTTGAAACAGTGAATATAGATAAGCAATGATAAACAGGATTTATGGAAACTGGAAGAAATTATAACAGAAAGAGAGCCCTCGGCTCAGCACAACATATATCTCAACAGTAAATGTGCAATGCAGTACACAAGGAAAGCTCCTCTATCTCAGTCCGTAGTCCCAATTTAAATATGCTATGCAGTACAGGGGGAAAGCTCCCGGATCTCTGTCCGTAGTCCCAATTTAAATATGCATTTCAGTACAGGGGGAAAGCTCCTGGATCTCGGTCCGTAGTCCCAATTTAAATATGAAATGCAGTACAGGGGAAAAGCTCTCGGATCTCGATCTGTAGTCCCAATTTAAATATGCAAAGTAGAGGTATGTCAATTATGGCTTAAGTAAACAATCCAGGAAAACAACAGACAAGAATAGAGTAAAGTTACCTAATGATGTGACTAGTAGCAAATAAGAGGAAATGAAGTCAGAACAGGTAAGCATGCTTACTCTTAGGCTATCTACTCTATTAAGATGGAAACAGTAATATATGAATGAGAATGAGCGATTTCGTAGGAGTAAAAATAGGATTTTAGCAACAATAACCCTTGTACGCACTCGTCACCTCGCGTACATGGTGTCCACATAACAAAATCAGTATAAAAATGCCTAAGGGAAAGTCCCCAACACAGAATTAGGCAAGCCACTTACTTGGATTGCGCTTATCAACTCAATACCAAGCTCTTGCCATGAGTATCTGACTCCGGGTGGCCCAAATCTATTCAAATCGATTGCATGGTGTAAATATCACTTCCGGGGAACAAAATAGCTAATTATTTATAAGCTAATACGCGAAATTAGGAAATTTGCCCAAAAAGTCCTCCGGGCCCATATCTCGGAATCGGGTAAAATTTATATTTAACGAACACCCATTCGCTCGTGAACCCACTCGAACAAGAATCAACAGAATCCGACGTCTAAATCTCCCTAAATCCTCAGATTTCTACTTGGGAAAATTTCATCCCATTTTCATGGTTTTTCATCCAATTTAATTGATTAGATTGAGGAAAATGATAGAGATTATCGATATAATCTCTATATAACTCCCCTCCCCCCCTCAAATTTTTATCTATCTCCCTCCCTTCTCCATGTTACTCCTCTTCCCCATTTTAACCCAACACCCCCAACAACATAGCCCTTCCCTTCACATCTGCATCCACCACAGTTCCGAAACCTCTACCAGATTAGCAACAATTTTTGAGGAGTTTTTTTCTCACATACCTATTCCCTTACTTTGGAAGATAGCCTTTGAAAATAAAAGAAATAGAAATATTGGAAGAATATTGTCGGTGAAACCTATTTCCGGATCGTTTTCCTGTAGCAAAATTTCAGATTGTTTTGGGTGATGTTGATCGTTTGGGTACCCATTTTTTATGGCCGGTTCTTTTTTTGGTGGTTGATTGTAAGGGTGTCTAACGGGTGGGCCGGGCCGGGCCGGTTACATTTTTTTTTTAACCTGACGGGTTGCGGTTACGGGTTCTTACCGGTTAATTGTTAACGGGTTTAACGGGTTGGGGCTTATCCGGGTAAAAACGAACCCGTGCGGGTAGGGGTACTGCCGGGCCGGGCCGGGTTAACAGTAAAAAAAAAAAATTTTTTTTTTGTATTTGTTAGAACTATCGTAAAAATATAAACAAAAAAATAAACTTATAAAAATAGTGTTTGAATAAAGGATACAAATACTTTAAAATTCTTATATTTGAATATATCATTAAGAATTTACTTATAATTTGCAAGTTCAAAACTTCAAACTTGCAAATTAAAGTTTACATTTAATACTTCAAATTAAAGTTTAAACTTGTATTTATACGTCTAATAATATTAAAATAACAAACTAAAACATTAAGCATAAATGCATAATACGTCTAATAATATTTAAAAAAAAAAAAATTTAGCCGTTATAACCGGGCCGGTCCGGGCCGGGCCGGGCCGGTTTAACCGGTAAGTGCACTGTTCACTTTGACCGGGTTGGACCGGTCCGGGTAACCGGTAGAAAAATTATAAACGGACCAACCCCCTCTAACCCCCCTACCCAGCCCACCCGGCCCCCTATGAACCGGGCCGGTCCGGTTCCGATTTTAACCGGTCTGGGCCGGTCCGGTTACGGGTCAACCCGGCCCGTTTGCCACCCTTAATTGATTGGTGGTACATTGGTGGAGTGTTGGCTGTGAAGAAGCTTTGTAGGTGAAGGGTGGTCTGTTTCCGACGACTTTTTTGGTTGACAAATGGATCTGTTTTGCTTATTGTTGTTGTGTTTCGTTATTTGGATCTTTAATCAAATTTTGGGGAGGAGACTCAAAGGCTTCTTTGTTGAGAATTTTTGAAATTTCATTGTTGGTCTTGCGAAGAACGAATCTAGTGGTTTGAAACCTCAAGTTGTTGCTTACATAGTACTAAAACTCAGCTCGGTGTTGAAATTTAGACTTGAAAATGCGATAAAAATTTGTGTTTGAGGATCAAAACGGGAGGGACAAGCAGAGACGCCATTAAATCTCGCTTGAAGCTTCTGGGTATATTCGGATTTA
Organism: Nicotiana paniculata; assembly: GCA_005239505.1. Taxonomy (NCBI): domain Eukaryota; kingdom Viridiplantae; phylum Streptophyta; class Magnoliopsida; order Solanales; family Solanaceae; genus Nicotiana; species Nicotiana paniculata. The sequence goes on along the minus strand of MDKI01213569.1, from coordinate 7,800 downwards.
AAAGAAAAAACCTACTTTATCTCTTTTCTATGGGTTTGGTATTTGTGTAGGGTGACCAATCCTATTTTTTAATAGTTTATTTTCCTATGTGGAACTAGTAATGACGTAGTGTTCTACTTGTAGGAGATTGCATTACATGCACTGGTAGCTCCTGTCATAAGCGTTTATTATACACGATTTGAATGAATGTAACTGTTCAATTGGCAAAATGATAAGTTTGGGGACCGACATGACAAAGAGGCACAAGTATAAGTGACATTTGGCTATTCTGCCTTATTTAATAAGTTCACAACTAAACATATAAAGGTATAAAGACATTCATTTTAAAGCTACCAAGATAAATAACTTATTTCAAGATTGATGGAAGACCTCTATAATTGTAGCTTGTTTCGTAGATTTTATCTTTTACTAGCGATATAACGGCTAAAGTGGCGAATATCCGCATCCAAATTTTCAATAAAAAGGTATCCAATAACTTTCCCTTGAAAACAATCTAAGAGCTTAACAATTAAATTTTCTATCTAAATACTTTTTGGAGTTTGTCCACTGGAAAAGACATCATGTGCAAATCTTCAAATCTTATATCTTATGCAAGATAAATATTTATTTAATGGAAAAGATTATGTGCATATTGTTAAAATTATTATTGGTAATCTTAAATATTCTATATGGTTGTTATAGAGAGGTAATTTTACAAAGAGCGTTCTGTTATAAATATGATTGTTGTTGTTATAGATAAAAAGTTGTTATAGAGAGGTAAAATATAACTTAAAAATTTGATTCTAATGAAAACTTGGCTTTTACAGTGAATAATTGTTATATAGGGATGCTATTATAGAGAGGCCTCACATTATATCATAGGAGAAAGTTCAAGTAGATGCTCACTCTTAGGGGTGTTCATGGTTTGATTTTTCCTTAAAAAAATTAAAAGTATGTCTGATTTTTCAAATATTGTAATCAAACCAAATCAATTAAGTTGGATTTTTGTCGATTCAGTTTATGTCTGTTTTTGGATTTTCTTAAATATGAGACATACACTACCAAATACATACTCAGACGACTATATTTCAATATAACACTATCAAATCAATTACTCTTTGAGAATTCTAATATTTACCAAGTTATATTGATGATAATTGACTAAATAGTAATGAATAACTTATGAACTCAATTAAAATAAATTTTGTTTGATAAGAAATACATTTGTGAAGAAGCGATAGGTCATCCTATGTTTTAGAACCTAATTATGTATTTTGAAGCCTCAAATACCTCATTTTAGCCTTTCTCGATTTGCATGTGCAGTCGGAGTGTTCTTCCGGAAGGCTTATATGTTAAACAACTGATAAAATAAGAATTTTGCCTTAAAAATTCATTTGAGTTGACCTCGATCAACGTTTTGAGCAAATGGACCCAGATCCGTGCTTTGACGGCTCCGGTGGGTTCGTATCATAATTTGGGACCTGGGCGTATGCCCGGAATCGAATTCGGGGGTCCTTAGCTCGAATTATTGATCTTGTTAAAAATTTAAAGTTTGAAAGTTTAATGATTTTTAAGAATCGACTGATGTTTGGTCTTGTTGATACTGGGTCTGTATTTTGGTTCTAGAGCCCGGTACATGTCCACTATTATATTAATGACTTGTCTATCAAATTTGGTGAGAAACGAAGTTGATTTAGCGTGATTCAGACGTTTAATTGTGAAAATAGAAGTTTTAAAGCTTTCATGAAAATTTCCTTTTTGATTTGGTATCAAATTCATAGTTCTAGGCATTATTTTGATATTTTAATCGCGCGAGCGAGTTCATATGAGTTTTTTGGACAAGTGTGCATAATTGGTTTGGAGCCCCGACGGCTCGGGTGAATTTCGGATAGGCTACGGATGATTTTGGACTTGAAAATTTTGGTTTTTCCTCAGCTTCAGGTGGCATCAGGTTTCCTTCTTCGCGTTTGCAATGGTATTCTCGCGAACGCGAAGAGTGAAATGGATCTGGGTGGAAGTTCTTCTTCGCGATGCAAAGGATAGGTCATGAACGCGAAGCAATGTGTGCTTTACACTTCGCGAACGCGACCATCCTCTTGCGGACGCGTAAACATGGGATCTGGGAGGAGGGGGAGGACCTATACTCTTCGCGAACGCAGCACATGGCTCGCGAACGCATATGCTGGTGGGTATAAGCATTCGCAAACGCGAAAGCCATCTCGCGAACACATAGGCTATTTGAGCTACTGCTTCGCGATCGCGACAGGCCCTTCTCGAACGCGAAGTAGGCCTGACGCATGTGACTTAAAACAGAGTTGAAACGGGGTTTTCCCAATTTTTCATAAACTCTCCATTAGAGCTCGACCTAGGTGTGATTTTGAAGGGAAAAATCAACACCAATTCATAGGTTTGTACTCTTTAAATCATTTTCTTCCATTTCTAACATCACCCATTAATTTCTAGCCCTAATCTTTGTTCTTCCATGGTAGAAAACTAGGAATTTAGGAAGAATTGGGGGTTTTTGCAAATTGGGGATTTAGACCTCAATTTGAGGTCAAACTAATTACATAATCACACTCGGGGTGAATGGGTAAATGGATTTTGGTCCGAACCTCGGGTTTTGACCAAGCCCGAGGTCGATTTTTGACTTTTTGGAAGAAAGTTTGGGAATTCTAAATTTATGCATTGTAATTGATTCATTTAGCAATATTTGATATTATTGAGTCAATTGTGGTTAGATACGAGTGATTTGGAGGTGGATTCTAGAGGAAAATTTGTGGTTGAGCATTGAGTGATATTTGGAGCGAGGTAAGTGCTGTGTCTAACCTTGAATCGAGGGGTTCAGGAACCCTCAGACTATGTGCTATGTGAATTTCATGTGAGCGGCGTATATGCGAGGTGACGAGTGGTTATGCGCCACCGAATTATCTGTTTTTCCTGTTTTTCCGCTTTTCTATAATTATATCTTTCCCTGTCTTAATTGTTATATGATCTAAAAGTGTTTCCATGCCTAACTTCTATCTGTTAACCAATGCCTTCTCCTGTTTATGATCATAGTTTCATGATCTTCTGCTATTTGCTCAAGTTGATTTATTTGCACCTTCTAGTTGTAAATTTCTGGATTGGTCTCGCTGTGTAGTATTACTTATGTAGATTCTCATGTTGTACTAGGTTTTCTATTTGGTTCATGTTTGGTATTTATGGATTTGTAAAGGCTTTCCGTAATTTGAATTATAAATTTTACTGTGCACATTGAGTACTTGGTATCGATATGGTGGGATCGGGTTGCATGCCACAACAGGTGAAATAAGGGTGGATTAATGTGGTGGGATAAGGGGGGTCTATACTATACGGTGGGATCGGGTTACACGCCACAACATGTGTAATAATGGTGGATTGTTTTGGTAGAACAAGGGCGAATTATGATACCGATGTTGTGATATGGTGGGTTGGGGTTGCACGCCGCAACACACACATATATATATATATATATATACTCATTGTTGTTAATGTTGTTACGAGAAAATAAGGGAGGCTTATGTGATGTACAGAGGGATCGGGTTGCGTGCCGCAACAACCTATGTGTTTCTATTTCCCCTGAGTTGTGTTAGTTTTACAGTTATTTCTTTTGAACTTAAGGATTGCTAATTCTGAACGTCCCTAGCTTATTTCCTGAAGTTGTAGCTATTATTTTCAATTGACTGCTTCATTTCGTCCTTATTTCCTTTTTTGTCTTTATTATATATTTCATACAAGTTATAGTGTGAGTGACCCGCTTTAGCCTCGTCACTATTTCGTTGAGGTTAGGCTCGGCACTTACAGAATACATGGGGTCGGTTGTACTCATATTACACTCTGCACTTCTTGTGCAGATTTTGACATTGGTCCCAGCTGATCGAGAGGCGTAGCAGCTCGTACTGGTTCATTGGAGACTCAAGATAGATATGTTGGCGTCCGCAAACCTTGAATTCCTCATCTATCTTCCCATGTTTTTACTATTTCTTTTCGTTCAAACAGTTATATTTCTTTCAGACTTTGTTTGTAGAAAATCTTAGAAGTTTGTGAATTGTGACTCCAGATCCGGATTGTAGTAGATATTCTGGGCATTTATATTATTCCGCACTCATTTTATTTCATTTTAGCTTAATTTACTTTATTTACTAAATTGAATAAAATTAGCTTAATGATTCTCTAACTTTGGCTTGCCTAGCAAGTAAAATGTTAAGCGTCATCACAGTCCCGAAGGTGGGAATTTCGGGTTTTGACAAGATTCTTGTACTTATAGCAAAATGATACTGCCAATCAAATCAGAATATAAAGGTAAAGAACTAGATATTATAATAACAAAGAACTAGACTAAAAATACAAACGATTAATATGTACCACAAATTTTAATTTTTTATGTATGATTAATACAATACATCTGTGTGCGTGCATGTGTGTGTATGTGTTTGCGTATGTGTAATAATAAGTTTTAAATAAGTATTTTTATGATCAATATGATTCAGTTTTTTTTGATTATTTTTATTCAAAACAAATTTTTTCAAATTTTAAAGCCAAAATTGGACGACTCTTGGTTCGCGAGCATGTTGAGGGATTAGGCGACCGTTGAAAGAGCTTAAAAAGTATTGATTTTATTTTGGTAAATTTGGATTGATTTTTGATTTGGTTCGATTTTTCGGTTTATATTGCTTTGACATTTCTTAGGTAGATGCTCACTCTAGAATCCCGACTTCATTAGATGTGTAGTTTCGACATTTCCTTCCCTTTTTTCCTTGAGTTGCTCACGCTCAAGGGTTACATTTTCTTTTTGTTCGGCTTAGACCTTTCTTCCAAACTACTCAAGCTAATACAGCGTAAAAATAGTATGGGCTAACCAGTTTTCGGATTGGTAATTGAAAAATAGTCAGTGTTTGTAAGTCATTGTAAAATAGTCACTATTTTGCTGCAACACGAAAAATTTCAGCATAATATACTGGAGACGGATACACCTGTGTATGAACTTCCAGCATAATATATTGGAGATTGGAGCACTTGTGTATATTTATGCTGGAACTCAATCATAATATATTGTAGTTTCAGCATAATATACTGGACTGAAACTCCGGTATATTATGCTGGAAGTTCACAACTAAAAAATTCGAACTCCAGTATATTATGCTGGAATATTTTTCAGATTTTGAACAATGTTTTCGTTCAGATTTATTTTTACATAAAAAATGACTAAATTTCAATTACTTTTGAAACTGTGACTATTTTTCAATTACCACTTGTAAGTCTGACTATTTTTTAATTTCACCCTAATATAGTTTCAATCTTCCTACCGAGCTAATTGTGTGGGCTATTTACCTGCCTATATATCAATAATATATAAGTTGAGAAATTCCAGATTTCTCCACTTCCTCCCTGCTCAAGAAGGAAAGAAAACTAAAATGTTAGAAAATAAATGAAATTAACGTTCTTAAAAAAAAAATCTTGCTGGCATATAGTTTTGTACCAAATTTAAAAGTTTTACGTTAGAAGTCATAAAATAAGGTGAGATTTCCCTAATTAAGTAATTACAAATTATGACACATATATTGTTTTCTTTGTTTGATTTAAGCATAGAAAGTGACAACCTTATGTTTGAGGATAGTTTTAAATGATCCTTAAAATGCACTTTTGGATAACTATGATCACTTAAATTTGTTAAAATTGAGCATTCTGGTTCCCTCACATATTTGAACATACTTTGACGGTTAAATTTAACGAAAAATTACAAGAAAAGTAATTTAACCAAAAAATACTAGAAAAATTTTGTCAAATCACAAACAATATTAAAAATAACATCAAATATTAGACCTAAACTAAAAATAATGTAGAAACTTACAACTCAAATAACTGCACCAAACACTAAATATATCTCCAAATGTGAGTTAAGTTAGATCTTATTTTTTTCAATTTCTCGTTAAATGCGACAGTCAGAGTTTGTTCAATATTTTTTACAAAGATAAAATATGCTCATTTTTAGCAAAATTAATGGACCAAAACTGCTCGAAAGTATATTTAAGGACTATTTCAAATGTACCCGTATGTTTGAGGGACCATGTTTATCATTTTCTCAATATAAGGCGCTTCGTTCTTGTAACTCTTTAATAAAAGCAGTGTTTTAAAAGGCATGGCGAACCAAAAATGTCCCGAGGCGATGGTGTGAGGTGAAAGTCTCAAGAAGTATATGCCTGGGTGTCACGACCCAAAATCACAGGTCATGATGACACCTAACCTGACCCGCTAGGTAAACCAATTAACAAAAGAAACAAATCAAATGAACTTAAAGAAAAATAAATTAGGATTTATCTAAACTTTTACAAAGTTACCCAAGAACTGGTAGTACGAATCATGAGCTAGTAGGATTCAGAATTTACAAAGCTAATACAAATAATCACACAATCTGTTTGAAAACTACATGAACAGATTAATAATGTCTAAAACTACCAAGGACAAGTGGCAGCTTCTATCCAGAATACACGAACATCTTCAGGGTCAGCTCCCGACTCCTCTATCAGCTTCGCTCCAATAGTCTACATGGAGTGTCAGAAGTGCAGTATCAGTACAACTGACTCCATGTACTGGTAAGTATCTTGACTAACCTCATCGAAGTAGTGATGAGACTTTTTATTTAAAAGATGCTTATTGATAACACAGTAATGTAAACTACCAATAGAACTATAACATAGTATAATAGAGTAGAGTACACGACACGACTATACAAAGCAATAACAGAGTACCAAAAAGAATCACAATTCAACAGTTTCTAGCATCTCGACCAACCCTTTCTTTAGAGAATCCATGAACGAAAAAAAACACCTCAAAGCTTTCATAGTGTGAGAGAAGTACTCAAGACATCAAATATAACGGCACGGCAACACCCTTCGTGCATTTATCTCATCCTCACCATATATTCGTAAAACAGTACCAACCAAATGATAGAAATACCGACAATAAAAATGACAAGGAACAAAATATGCAAGCAGTAATAATAAACGAGAATGTACAAAAGAACATCACTAACAGACTAAGCAGAGAGCATAAAGTTAATGACCACAATCAGGAAAAAGGGTTATAAGTTCATCTAACTAGCATGATGGAGGCATGAAGATGGACATAACAAATAAGAGAAGGGGGAGGGGTACCTATTCTTTATAATGCAACAAGTAGAGGCATGAATGACCAACATGGAAGAAGACCCGTACCTAAGTGCAACAAAAACAAATGCGACATGGATGAAATCATAACAACAGAAAGTAGGCATGGTGTTTACAAGTTAAACAAGTAGAAGGCATAGGCGACACAACAACGATTGAGATAGAGAATAAGGACAGAATAGTGACGACAAGTCACATAAGAACCATAAATACGACGGTAACAATTCCAGGTAAGACATGAAAATATATGCAAGAAAAGAATGTCATAACATAATGCATATCTCTCGTCCTCACTTGCACGGAAACACCCATCGTGCCATGAACTCGCAATGATACAAAAGTATAAAAGTATAAATTCAATGGCACGGCATCACCCTTCGTGATTTACACTATTCTTCCCATGATAATGAATATAAATAATGGCACGGCATCACCCTTCGTCCTTTACACTCTTCCTCACATAATAATGAATATAAACAATGACACGGCATCACCGTTCGTGCTTTACACTCTTCCTCGCATGATAATGAATATATAATGGCACATCATCACTGATCACACTCCACTATGTCTAATAAAAGACTAAGCGGGTTGCAAATATAATCCGGGGTATTATGCCCAGAGTCGATCCCACAGG